>JAXCGZ010020856.1:60000-149001 GCA_037179515.1 Halocaridina rubra | reverse complement strand
TGATTCGTCATCTCCCACCCTTTCATCCAATAGCATTCCATGAACTATCTCACTTTGCTGCGAGCCTTTGCGTTTTCCAAGACGTCAATACATTGTACGCTATCAGACAGTGTTTCACAAGGTGCAATACTGTGAGTTATATGTTTAAATTTATGTTTTTTACTAATTTTTACTTTTTTTATTCTTAGGCTAAGAAATACTTGTTTTATCAATAAAATAATGAAAGTTTCAATATGTACTAGCTCACGTAGGTGCGACCCTTTTTGTTTTCCGAAACGCTGATACCCTTATTGTATTTTACATGGTGCAATACTGTTAGTATTTATGTTTTTTACAATTTTTTACTGTTTTATTATTCTTAGGCTAAGAAATAAGTTTTTTTATCAATAAAATCATGAAACTACTGGAAATTTTAATATATGCTATCTCACGAAGGTGCGACCCTTTGCGTTTACCGAAATGCTGATACCAGTATCGTACTTTCTATGGTGCTTAGTTACATGTTGAAATTTATGTTTTTTTTACTATTTCTTACTGTTTTATTATTCGTAGGCTGGGAAATACATTTTTTTTATCAATAAAATAATTAAATTTTTTTTTTTCAATAAAATACTGTGTTACCCCCCTTATCGCGGTAGTTCGGTTCCGGGACCCGGCGCGAACCAGGAAAACCGCCGAGTAGGATCAGCCTATATGTACATATATATTTTAATGTATTTTTACGTTTACACTCTATAAACCCTCCCTGTTCTGTTAAAAAAACACCCTTTACATTATAAATAACAGCAAGCAACGTAATTTTTTATGAAAGTTATAGGAAAACTTATTGTGAATGAGGTGATGATGACGTGACATGCATAGGTACAGTATTTTACAATAATTTTTACGTTTACGTAAAATAGCGGCCGAAATCCACAAACTTTTTTCCTTCTTTCAACATATCTAAGAGTTTCACTTTATCTACAATGGTTAACATTTTCCTTTGCCACTTAGGCTCACTACAAGAAGCCTTAGAAGATGAAGAATTCTTGGGAGGCATTGCAAAGGTTAAAATATGCGAGTAAAAAAATCACAAGCTAAACATATTAATAATAATAAGCACAACGTGAATGGCGCACACGAGTGAGGCGAGACAATGGAAGATGGTGGAAGCCTTTGTCCGAAACGCTGATAGCGGTATCGTATTTTACACGTTGCAATACTGTTGGTATTTATATTTTTTGCTATTTTTTACTGTTTTATTATTCTTAGGCTAAGAAATACATTTTATTTTATCAATAAAATCATGAAACTACTGGAAATATAAATATATATGCTAGCTCACGTAGCTGCGACCCCAATACATTGTACGCTATTGAACACAAGCAAAACGTTTAATAAGCACAACGTGAACGGCGCACACGTGAGTTAGACTGAACGAGTCTTTGTCTGAAACGCTGATAGCGGTATCGTATTTTACATGGTGCAATACTGTTAGTATTTATGTTTTTTACTATATTTTACTCTTTTATTATTCTTAGGGTAATAAATACGTTTTTTTTATCAATGAAATCATGAAACTACTGGAAATATAAATATATATTCTAGCTCACGTAGCTGCGACCTTTATACATTGTACGCTATCGAACACTATTTCGCATGATGCAATTCTGTGAGTTTATACTGTACGTACGTATATCATTCAGTTCTTAGTACAATGTATATTAATATAAAATTCATTTACTTAATTGATGATTGTACAAAATCTATTATTTATTCATTGTAATTTGGACCAAATACTCCTTTTGTAAAGATTATACTGTACTTTTCAAAAAGGTGGTCAATAAACGTATCTATCTATCTATATATCTATCGAAATTTATGTTTTTTACTCTTTTTTACTGTTTTATTATTCGTAGGCTGGGAAATAATTTTTTTTTATCAATTAGATAATGAAATATGTTTTTTTCAATAAAAAAAATGAAAATACTGAGAATTTTTTTTTTTTTTATATTTTAATATTTTTGCATATACCCATAAAATAAAATAATAATTTATCCAAAAAAAAAAAACCGCGATACAGCGAGAACGCGAACCAAGAAACGCGAATAAGCGGAGGAACACTGTAATGAAAATACTGAAAATTTTTATTTTTTAAAATTTTAATATTTTCGTATATACCCAGAAAAAAAATCGCCAAAAAAAAACCGCGATACAGTTAATCCGCGATAGGTGAACCGCGATATAGCTAGGGATTACTATACAGTGTTGCCTCACTTATCGCGGTAGTTCGGTTCCGTGACCCACCGCGAACCAGGAAATCCGCGAAGTAGGATCCGCCTATATGTACATAGATATTTTAATATATTTTTACGTTTGCACTGTTAAAAAAACACCCTTTACATTATAAATAACAGCAAGCAAAGTAAATTTTTATGAAAGTGATAGAAAAATTACGGTGATTGAGGTGATAATGACTTGACATACATGCTCATTTACAATTATTTTTTCATTTACGTACTGTATAAACCCTCCCTGCACTGTTAAAAAAACACCCTTTACATGATAAATAACAGCACGCAACGTAAATTTAAAAAAAAAATGAAAATACTGAAAACGTTTTTTTTTCAATATTTTAATATTTTTGCGTATACCCATAAAATAAAATAATAATTTATCCAAAAAAAAAACCGCGATAGAGTGAGACCGCGAACCAAGAAGCGCGATACAGCGGGGTAACAATGTATATATATATATATATATATATATATATATATATATATATATATATATATATATATATATATATATATATATATATATACAGTGTTCCTTCATTTATCGCGAAGGTTTGGTTCCGGGACCCGGCGCGAGACAGGAATTTTCGCGAAGTGTGGAGCACCCTATATGTACATATATTTTATTTTATTTTTACGTTTACACTGTATAAACTGTATAAACCCTCCCTGTACTGTTAATAAACCACCCTTTACTTCATAAATAACAGCATGCAAGAGTAAACTTATATGAAAGTGATAGATAAACTTCTTGTGAATGAGGTGGTATTGACATGACATACTCATGTACATAGGTATTTTACAATTATTTTTACGTTTACTGTATAAACCCTCCCTGCACTGTTAAAAAACGCCCTTTACTTTATAAATAACAGCATGCAACGTAAATTTATATGTACGTGATAGGTAAACTTACCATGAATGATGTGGTAATGAGTTTGTAGACGCCAGAGGAAATTATTCCGCAGCCAATAACACCTTTACGGCTGTTATTCATTGAGGCCAAAATAGCGGCCGACATCCGTAAACCTTTTTCCTTTTTTCAACATATCTAAGAGTTTCACCTTATCTGTTATGGTTAACATCTTCCTTTGCTGCTTAGGCTCACTACCAAAAGCCTTAGAAGATGAAGGATGTTTGGGAGGCATTGCAAAGGTTAAAATACGCGAGTAAAAAATCACAAGCAAAACATATTAATAAAGCACAATATGAACTGCGCACACGTGAGTTAGACTGAACGAGTGAGACGAGACAATGGAAGATGGTGGGAGAACCAAACTTCAATGAAAAAGCCAATCAGACCCCATGATACAGATCTCTCACTCTTTCAGCCAATAGCATTCCATGAACTATCTCAAGTAGGTGCGAGCCTTTGTCCGAAGCGCTGATACTGGTATCGTATTTTACATGGTGCAATACTGTTAGTATTTACGTTTTTTACTATTTTTTACCAATTTATTATTCCTAGGCTAAGAAATACGTTTTTTTATCAGTAAAATCATGAAACTACTGGAAATTTTAATATATGTGCTAGCTCACGTAGGTGCCACCCTTTGCGTTTACCGAAATGCTGATACCGGTATCGTACTTTCTATGGTGCAGAGTTACATGTTGAAATTTATGTTTTTTTTTACTATTTCTTACTGTTTTATTATTCGTAGGCTGGGAAATACATTTTTTTTTATCAATAAAATAATGAAAATAAAATTTTTCAATAAAATAATGAAAATACTGAAAATTTTTATTTCTTAAAATTTTAATATTTTCGCATATACCCAGAAAAAAAAAATCGCAAGAAAAAAACGCGATACAGCGAATCCGCGATAGGTGAACCGCGATATAGCGAGGGATTTATATATATATATATATATATATATATATATATATATATATATATATATATATATATATATATATATATATATATATATATATATATATATATATATATATATGCAGTGTTCCTTCATTTATCGCGAAGGTTTGGTTCCGGGACCCGGCGCGAGACAGGAATTTTCGCGAAGTAGGATCACCCTATATGTACATAGATATTTTAATTTATTTTTAAGTTTACACTGTATAAACTGTATAAACCCTCCCTGTACTGTTAATAAACCACCCTTTACTTCATAAATAACAGCATTCAAGCGTAAATTTATATGAAAGTGATAGATAAATTTACTGTGAATGAGGTGGTAATGACATGACATACTCATGTACATCGGTATTTTACAATTATTTTTACGTTTACTGTATAAACCCTCCCTGCACTGTTAAAAAACCACCCTTTACTTTATAAATAACAGCATGCAACGTAAATTTATATGTACGTGATAGGTAAAGTTACCATGAATGAGGTGGTAATGAGTTTGTAGATGCCAGAGGAAATTATTCCGCAGCCAATAACACCTTTACGGCTGTTATTCATTGAGGCCAAAATAGCGGCCGACATCCGTAAACCTTTTACCTTCTTTCAACATATCTAAGAGTTTCACCTTATCTCTTATGGTTAACGTCTTCCTTTGCCACTTAGGCTCACTACCAAAAGCCTTAGAAGATGAAGGATGCTTGGGAGGCATTGCAAAGGTTAAAATACGCGAGTAAAATAATCACAAGCAAAACGTATTAAGTAGCACAACGTGAACAGCGCACACGTGAGTTAGGCTGAACGAGTGAGGCGAGACAGTGGAAGATGGTGGGAGAACCAAACTTCAATGAAAAAGCCAATCAGACCCCATGATAAAGATCACTCACTCTTTCAGCCAATAGCATTCCATGAACTATCTCACGTAGGTGCGAGCCTTTGTCCGAAACGCTAATATCGGTATCGTATTTTACATGGTGCAATACTGTTAGTATTTATGTTTTTTACTATTTTTTACTGTTTTATTATTCTTAGGCTAAGAAATACGTTTTTTTATCAATAAAATCATGAAACTACTGGAAATTTTAATATATATGCTAGCTCACGTAGGTGCGACCCCAATACGTTGTGCGCTATCGGACAGTATTTCACATGATGCAATATTGTGAGTTATATATCTAAATTTATGGTTTTTACTATATTTTACTGTTTTAATACTCTTAGGCTAGGAAATACTTGTTTTATCAATAAAATAATAAAAATTTCAATATGTACTAGCTCACGTAGGTGCGACCCTTTTCGTTTTCCGAAACGCTGATACTGGTATCGTATTTTACATGGTGCAGTACTGTTAGTATTTATGTTTTTTACTATTTTTTTCGGTTTTATTATTCTTAGGCTAAGAAATACGTTTTTTTATCAATAAAATCATGAAACTACTGGAAATTTTAATATATGCTAGCTCACGTAGGTGCGACCCTTTGCGTTTTCCAAAGCGCTGATACCGGTATCGTACTTTCTATGGTGCAGAGTTACATGTTGAAATTTGTTTTTTTACTATTTCTTACTGTTTTATTATTCGTAGGCTGGGAAATAAATTTTTTTATCAATTAAATAATGAAATTTTTTTTTTCAATAAAAAAATGAAAATATTGAAAATTTTAATTCTTTTAATAGTTTAATATTTTTGCATATACCCCCCCCAAAAAAAGGAAAAAAAAAAAATCGCGATACAGTGAATTCGCGAGGGAAGAAACACGATAGAGCGAAGGATCACTGTATATATATATATATATATATATATATATATATATATATATATATATATATATATATATATATATATATATATATATATATATATATATATATATATACAGTGTTGCCTCACTTATCGCGGTAGTTCGGTTCCGGGACCCGGCGCGAACCAGGAAATCCGCGAAGTAGGATCCGCCTATATGTACATAGATATTTTAATATATTTTTTCGTTTACACTGTATAAACCCTCCCTGCACTGTTAAAAGAACATCCTTTACATTATAAATAACAGCAAGCAACGTAAATTTTAATGAAAGTGATAGATAAAATTACGGTGAATGAGGTGATAATGACGTGATATACATACTCATTTACAATTATTTTTTCGTTTACGTACTGTATAAACCCTCCCTGCACTGTTAAAAAAACACCCTTAGCATTATAGATAACAGCAAGCAACGTCAATTTTTATGAAAGTGATAGGAAAACTTACCGTGAATGTGATGATGACGTGACATACATGCTCATTTACAATTATTTTTTCGTTTACGTACTGTATAAACCCTCCCAACACTGTTAAAAAAACACCCTTTACATTATAAATAACAGCAAGCAACGTAAATTTTTATGAAAGTGATAGATAAATTTACGGTGAATGAGGTGATAATGACGTGACATACATGCTCATTTACAATTATTTTTTCGGTTACGTACTGTATAAAGCCTCCCTGCACTGTTTAAAAACCACCCTTTACATTATAAGTAACAGCAAGCAACGTAAATTTTTATGAAAGTGATAGATAAAATTACGGTGAATGAGGTGATAATTACGTAATATACATACTCATTTACAATTATTTTTTCGTTTACGAACTGTATAAACCCTCCCTGCACTGTTAAAAAAACACCCTTTACATTATAAATAACAGCAAGCAACGTAAATTTTTATGAAAGTGATAGATAAAATTACAGTGAATGAGGTGATAATGACATGACAAAGATACTCATTTACAATTATTTTTTCGTTTACGTACTGTATAAACCCTCCCTGCACTGTTAAAAAAACACCCTTTACATTATAAATAACAGCAAGCAACATAAATTTTTATGAAAGTGATAGATAAAATTACGGTGAATGAGGTGATAATGACGTGACATACGTACTCATTTACAATTATTTTTTCGTTTACGTACTGTATAAACCCTCCCTGCACTGTTAAAAAAACACCCTTTACATTATAAATAACAGCAAGCAACGTAAATTTTTATGAAAGTGATAGGTAAACTTACCGTGAATGTGATGATGACGTGACATACATACTCATTTACAATTATTTTTTCGTTTACGTACTGTATAAACCCTCTCAACACTGTTAAAAAAACACCCTTTACATTATAAATAACAGCAAGCAACGTAAATTTTTATGAAAGTGATAGATAAAATTACGGTGAATGAGGTGATAATGACGTGACATACATGCTCATTTACAATTATTTTTTCGTTTACGTACTGTATAAAGCCTCCCTGCACTGTTTAAAAACCACCCTTTACATTATAAGTAACAGCAAGCAACGTAAATTTTTATGAAAGTGATAGATAAAATTACGGTGAATGAGGTGATAATTTCGTAATATACATACTCATTTACAATTATTTTTTCGTTTACGAACTGTATAAACCCTCCCTGCACTGTTAAAAAAACACCCTTTACATTATAAATAACAGCAAGCAACGTAAATTTTTATGAAAGTGATAGATAAAATTACAGTGAATGAGGTGATAATGACGTGACAAAGATACTCATTTACAATTATTTTTTCGTTTACGTACTGTATAAACCCTCCCTGCACTGTTAAAAAAACACCCTTTACATTATAAATAACAGCAAGCAACGTAAATTTTTATGAAAGTGATAGATAAAATTACGGTGAATGAGGTGATAATGACGTGACATACGTACTCATTTACAATTATTTTTTCGTTTACGTACTGTATAAACCCTCCCTGCACTGTTAAAAAAAACACCCTTTACATTATAAATAACAGCAAGCAACGTAAATTTTTATGAAAGTGATAGATAAAATTACGATGAATGAGGTGATGATGACATGACACACATACTCATTTACAATTATTTTTTCGTTTACGAACTGTATAAACCCTCCCTGCACTGTTAAAAAAACACCCTTTATATTATAAATAACAGCACGCTACGTAAATTTCAATAAAAAAATGAAAATACTGAAATTTTTTTTTTCAATATTTTAATATTTTTGCGTATACCCATAAAATAAAATAATAATTTATCCCCCCCAAAAAACCGCGATAGAGTGAGAACGCAAACCAAGAAGCGCGAATAACCGAGGTAACACTGTATATTATATTACTTTATTTATGCAGGGGCTTCCTCATATATGATTGCTGATTTATTTGAAAGCTGTAGTTACAGTCTGGCCGTATTTTAATAAGAACTTTATGTCGACTTGCTTATTTTGCTTAAAAAGCAATTTCTCTATGCCAAAGAAAAAGAAAAAAATTTATGATTATTGAACAAATAGTCTCTGCTCCTAAGTGAATGGCTGCATTGCATATTTCAACAAGGTGTAGCTATCCTGTGTGACAGGGTTACGTTGAAACACCATGCCTTATTTCAAGGCTCATTATATATTAGAAATACATGTTTAGAACAAAAATAGGTTATTTATCTTTCGCAGGACTAAATAACCTTGTTTATTCTGATATTTTTAATCATAAATCTATCACACAAAATACCTACCCCTCAAACATTCTTGAGGGGTCAGTTTTGTTCAGTGCTTGTCCTTTATGATATCGGGAAATAATTTTCCCAAGATTAATATTGTTTTAGCTGTGCAAAGAGAGTTTTTTTGTTAATCATAATGGAAATGTGACTACATCTGCTCTTTCTCAATGAGAATTTAGAAAGTGTCTCATTGTAGATGAGAATCAACTCATGTTTTGAGCCAGTAATTTTTTTGTGCTATGTATGTAGTAATATCGTTTAAGTAATTGTCACTTATAATTAGTTTCGCATAATACTTCTTACTTATCAAAGTCTTTTATTCTGTGCTATAATTTATATTTTTTTCTTATTGTAGGCAGCCCAAGGCCACGATGCCCAGGATATTCATCTTCCGAGCATTAGTTACTATGTTAATCTTCGTATTCACATTTTCTTTTTGGCTCTTTTATGTTGTACGCATAATGGAGAATAAGGAGGAGGTAAGACCGCGATTTCCCTACTTAGCATTTAATAGCTGTAATTTTTCTTTCTTTTACTATTTTCTTTCATGATATTAGAATATAGAATAGATAACCACTGTTCCATTAGAAAATATCACTATAGAGTCACCTCACAGACTTTGTGGTTTGCATATCTTGGCTTTGGTCCATTGTGTTTGTAATTGATTAAATATGAAATAAAAATTTGGTTCACAGTCAATAAGCAATGATTCTGTGGCTTAAGAAAATTTTGTATTGCACATTAGGAGTTCTCCTGCTGCACGCGTTGTTTATGTGCTTTGTAAGTCATTGTTGTTGGTGTTTTTTCAAAATGGGTATGGTAGTACTGCACACATCCTAGAGGTATGCTACGTATCCCATATAACTTACTTTTTGAGCAGTCGCCCATAGTGTTTTTTTGTTTTATCATGGATATGATTGTGTTGCTTGTAGTAACATCTTGCTTCTGTAACTCTGTGCTGTATTACGTCGCACTTATATTATTGTTTTTGTAGTGATGTGCAGTTACGGTGTTGTCTTAGATGTACTGTACTAGTTTACTGATAGTATGGTCATCTTTTTATTATGGCAATGAGATAAAAATGTTTCTGTAATAATGTTGATCGTCAGAGGAAGAAGTTGCTTTCCTAAGATCTTTAATTCAGAAGTTAATACAATATATGTCATATAGTATGTTCGCCTAATTTAAGGTATAGTTAATGCACACAATAGTGTAAAGAAAATTTGTCAAGCAATGGAAGATGGTACACATCACGTAGAAAATATTTTTCCAAGAGTGCTTTTTGCATGAATGACTAGATAAAAAAGTATTCTTCAGGATAAAGGATAACCATAGGTAAGGAATACATTGGATATGGAATATAATACAAGAGAAGGTAAGGCAGTTGTATATGAAGTTTAGGATGTATCTAGTAGTAGTATCAGTAGAATGTTCTTTCCCTCTTCGCTACTGCAAATGGGCTGGTATGTAGGGTTTAAAACTTAAACATCAACTTTCCTTAATCGTGTTGACATAATAGGGAGATCTGCATCCTGTATGTAGGGTTTAAAACTTAAACATCAACTATCCTTAATCGTGTTGAAATAATAGGCGGATCTGCATCCTCTCTTTTTTTGTGACATATATATGGAGGTTTTGTTTCTGTTTTCTAAAGTGTCTTTTGTGTGCAGAGTTTATCAAGGAGACTAGATGAATGCCTCGTAATATCCATTCTATACAATACTCAAGCAGAAAAAGCATGAGTGCTGTGCGCCTAGATATGAGGCAGGGATCATTTAGAGATAATGATGGATTCAATCTATTAACTTGTAGATTCGTAGTAAGGAAGCCCATCAGTGAAACAACACAGAAAATAATGCTATACTTCAGGACCTAACTGGATCCCTTCTCAAGCACAAGTGTTTGAGAATGGGTCCAGTTATGACCTGAAATATAGTTATTTTCTAAGAGGTGTTTCGCTGATGTGCTTCCTTACTAATTAATGCTGTATCGAATTTAAGGTTAATTATGTTTCTGAGATATTAATTATGATACATCCAGAAACACTTAATGTCCTCATATTTTGCATCATATTTCAGGTGAGGTATCGTTCAATTGTTTACTTTGCTGTAAGTTTAGTTGATGCTCTCCTCTTCATTCAATACCTGGCTGTGATTTTATTGGAACTGAGACATCTTACACCGCAGTATAGCATCAAGGTTCTAAGGTCACCAGATGGAGAAAGCAGGTAATTGATATAACTTGACTCTAATTGAAATGTAAATATTTCTTTACAGATTAACTGCATAGGTCCTTCATCATATCCACTCGATGAAAAACTACGTGCAGTATTCTTGAATAATGTATATCGAATTATTATTTTTGCAATATGTATAATGTGTAATAATTTAAAAAGTATATCATACTAAGTTTTCTTGCTGTCTTTAAGACATGGATCTTTGTTGAGGCTAGGGTATCAGATGCAAAGCTCTTTAAAATTCCATCCATATGGTTATTGAATTTGAAAATTTTTAGAGTTAAGTGGTTTGTCATAATTACACCATGCTCGGAAAATGAGCATTGACTTTAGGCTATTGACTGAGATACTTTACTCACCTCTTCTGGCTCTGTTTGAATTGCTTGAAATCCGATTACCTACTAGGATGCAAGACTAGGTATCGAAAGACTACCTGGCTACCCAGAAAAAATATTTTAGAAATCCTTTATGTTTTGTGGCAGTGTGGCTGTTTTAGTCCTTTGGCGATATGAAAATCAAGTGTGGATGAGAACCCAAAAATAATGGGTGAAATGATTATGCAGGATTGGTAATTTTGATTTAAATGTGTATCTCAGAAAGTGCATGAGAGAATGACGGCTGAAAAGTTCTAGCCCATTTTAGCATCGTAAGTGTGGGTTTAGCATCATATCATGGGTTTTGTTGAGAGGTTGCATATCCCATGTGCTTACCCTGCAGATGTGTGCTATGTCAATTCGAGAAAGGGTTCTTCTGCATGTAGTATATACTGAGTTAGAGAAGATATGCTAGAAGTTAGATAGAAGGATTAAATGGTGTCCTTCATATAAGAAATGGAGTGAGATGTACTCTGATGTGGGTATAAAGAGGTTTCAAGTAGTTAATGAAGTAGTTTAGGAAAATACCAGGTATATTATGTCATGATATCATATGTTTGCAAAATTAGCTGTAAAGGTTTAATCATAAAAAATCCACAGTCAAGAGCCAATCAAAGCTGGGTCATCCTGCTCTATTCCTCCACATCAAAGTATAAGTCCTCAATATTCATTAGGTTTAGGAATGGCCAGTATCTAAGATCCCATAGCCTTGCAGAAGTGCCATATTACATGTTCACTAATAGATTTGAAGTTTGTGTTGAAATTGTGATGCTGGAACGTGATAAAGCTGCTGTTCTTAGATGATGATAGCCTCATGGCCAGTGTGATATAAAGCCTCAATGGCTGATCATATCATGAAGAGTGTGTTAGGTGAAGAAAGTGTTTTTGTGAAAATGCATGAGATGAGGAAGGCCATCAAGGATTGGGAAGAGATGAATACAGAGATAAGGCTGACCGGTATAGCTTATGAGTCAGTATGAGGTATCTGGGGGGCTAGAAAAATCCTTGCTGCAGTATGACTGTATAACAAGAGTTTCAACAAAGCTTCAAAGTATGTTGTTGTTCATTGAGGGTTTCTTGCAGAGTATCAAAATAAGTAAAGTTCAGGTATATCAGGATGATTGTTGCTTGAATAGCATTGTACTGGTATGAGTGTTGGGCTGTGAATGAAATGAAAATTTGAGGTTATTAAGAATGATTGTATTTGTTATGCATTCTCTTTTCTATTAATTTTATGTTATTTGTTTGAAAATATAGCTTGTATTTCAGGATATTGATACTCTTTTTGTCTTTCTTATACTTATTATCACCCCCCTAGCCCATTTAGATTTCATAATTTTAAAACTTCGGAAGTATCTCCTGCCTTTATCCAAGATGTTATACACAGTTCATCCACTCTGATTTAGTATCTCCACTTAATTTTTGTTAGGCTTACTGATTCCTAGATGTAAAGACTATACAGTACTAAGAATGAGGTCTAGGGATTAGGCAAGTCAATGTTTATTATGTGAAATTTTGACTTAAAGTGAATGGTATGTGCAAAATGGAACATTATATAAAGTGACTGCTTATCAGTAAACTGAACCGAGTGGGTAGGAGGTAGCTGGAGCATGCCCAGTAAGCCATATGTCTAGTTATGGAATATGATCAGGCAAAACTATGTTCCTGTCAGTAATATGTATTTTAGTTATAGGAGTGGATTTGTCATTGTGTTACGTTGTAGTATTATTGAGGCACTAAGCAAAAAGCTCGTTAATTGAAGTTTGTAATTTTCAAATAACTTTCTGTTAAGGAGTCATATATTTGTAATTACCATTATTGGATGGTATATATCAATTAATTTCAATCTCTTATTTGATATTTATATTTCAGTAAGTTAAATTTGTCAACTTTGGTTATAAATATAGATACAGTGGGTCATCGGTTTACAGTGTCCTCGAGTTATGATGTTTCATGGTTACAATGCATTTCCCATAAATAATTTTGCTTCTATTTCGATACTTTTTGGCCTGTATTATGTCTCCCAGGCATAAAGAATATGATATTACTTTGAAGAAAAAGAAAGCCATTAACATGGAAGTGAAATTAGAGATAGTGAAAAGCATGGAAAAGGGAGAAACTTTATTACTGCTTTAGCATAGGTGCTTACTCAGGTGTCTTCAGACTTACACTGAAATCCTGTTTTAGGTAAGGAGTTCTGACGTAAGTCGAGGACCCCCTATATATGATACCATTAATTCCATATACTGTATAGGCTTTAAATAAAATACTAAGCTGACAGTCATTTTGGGTTTAGTAAAATCTATAGATTACTTAGTCTCTCAGAGCTGATATGAAGCCATTGAATGTTGAAGTGAATAATTTGTTAACAGTTATATAGGTCATGATATCACTTCATTATATGAGTATTATTTCAAGGAGGAAGTTATGAAGTGTGCCGAGGCAGTGTGTGGAAGGAGAGTAACTGGTGGACGTAAGAGGAAAGGTAGTGAATGGTGGAATGAGCAGGTGAGTGCAGTAATAGCTGAATAGAAGCAGGAGTTTGAGATATGGTTGCAGGTAGGTAATGTAGAGGCGTAAGAAAGGTTTTGTGCATAGAGGAGGTTGGTGAAGCACGTGGTGAGGGAGGCAAAGAGAGAAGTGGATGTAAGATGGGGCAGATGCTTGTCTGAGAATTTTGAATGGAATAATAAGATGTTTTGGAAGGAAGTGAAAAGAGTGAGAAAAGGCGAGTATGGTTGGGAGGAGAGGGTGAAAGGAGCATATGGGCAATTGCTAGTAGATGAAATAAAGGTGAGAGAGAGATGGGCTGAATATTTCAAGAATCTGCTTGATGAGGAAGATGATAGAGAGGCAGAGATTGTGGCTGTGGGAAACGAATTGAGAATGCCAATGTTAGGTGATGAGAATGATAGAGAAACAACAAAAGAGCAGGTATATTTGACATTGAGAACATTGAAAGCAGATAAAGCACCAGGGATAGATGAGTGTCATGTTGAATGTATGTTTCAGGAAAGGGAGGGTCCCAGTTGATTGGAGGAGTGCATGTGTAGTTTCACTTTACAAAGGGAAAGGAGATTAGTATGAGTGTAGTAGTTTTAGAGGAATTAGTTTGTTGAGTGATTACCTAATTGTGATTACCTAATTGTGTTTACGGGAAAGAGCCCAAAGCTCGTATCTTCCCGTCTCCTGATCGGTTCCATTTTTAGACTTAGTGATACTTATCATACCTGTCCTTAAAACTATGGATTGAGGTAGCATTAACTACCTCCTCGCTTAGCGAATTCCAATTATCAACTACTCTTACACTGAAAAAGTATTTCCTTACATCCTGCAAACAAGTTTTCTTCCGAAGCTTCAAACTATGACCTCTAGTTCTAGAGCCAGCCATATCGAAATATCGATCCCTATCCACTCTATCATAACCATGAAGGAATTTAAAGACTGTCACCATATCCCCCCTTACTCTTCTAGCTTCGAGTGATGGCAAGTCTAATTCCCTCAGCCTCTCATCATAACCGAGATTGCGTATTTCTGGCACCAGTTTCGTGGCATGTCTTTGAACTTTTTCAAGCTTAGCTATGTGCTTTTTCAAGTGCGGATTCCAAAAGGGGGCTGCATATTCGAGTTTTGGCCTCACATAGGTTACATAAATATTTCTGAACATTTCCTTGTCCATGTGCCTGAAGGCTACCCTTACATTTGATAAGAACGCATATGCTGCCCTTACTACGCCATTTATATGTATTTCTGGAGACAAATCTGCCAATATGTTTACTCCTAGATCTCTCTCATTTTCTGTCTCCTGAAGCTGTACTCCAGCCACCGAGTAGTCAAGCTTGGGCCTTCTTGCACTTGTACCCATTCTCATTACCTTACATTTTGAGGTATTGAATTTCATTAGCCACTTTTCTGACCACTCATGCAGATTATTTAGATCCTCCTGAAGTTCTCTACCATTGTTCTCGTTTTTTACTTTCTTCACAATCTTTGCATCATCTGCAAACATATTCATGAATGAATTTACAGACTCTGGTAGGTCATTTACATATACAAGGAACAAAAGTGGCCCTAAAACTGAACCCTGTGGAACTCCACTACTAACTCTTCTCCATTCAGACACTGAGTGTCTTACTCTAACCCTCTGTTCCCTTCCTTCTAAGTAAGTTTTTATCCATTCCAAGACATTTCCACCTATTCTAGCCATTGATTGCAGCTTCCTAATAAGTCTCCCATGTGGAACAGTGTCAAACGCTTTCTGGAAGTCTAGGAATATGCAATCTGCCCAACCCTCTCTTTCCTGTAAGATTTGGCTTACCTCATCATAAAATTCTAATAAGTTTGTTACTGTTGATCTTCCTTCTCTGAAGCCATGTTGCCTCACTGACAAAAAGTTGAAGGATTCCAAGTGAAGAGAGATATGTTTCCTTAGTAGTTTCTCCATAAGTTTGCAAACTATGCTGGTCAAGGAAACTGGTCTATAGTTCAGAGCCGTATCCCTCCTTCCCTTTTTGAAGATAGGTATCACATTTGCTTGTTTCCAGCATCTTGGAATCTCCCCCGACTCCAATGACTCCTTAAATATGATACTTAGTGCCACTGATATTGTGTTTGCGCATTTTTTAAGCACATGAGGGGATATGTCATCAGGACCTGTAGCTTTATGAACATCTAAATCCATCAGCGCCTTGCATACCTCTGTGGCTGTAAGGTTGATGTTCTCTAATACCGGCCCTTGAGCTTCTATCACTGCAATCTGAGGGGGTGGGGTATTTTCTACTGTAAATACTGACTGAAACTCCTTGTTCAATTCTTTGCAGATCTCTTCGTCCGTCTCAGTGATGCTTCCATCCGCTCTCTTTAGCCTTAAAACCTGTTCTTTTACCTTGAGTGTAGATGGTAAGATACAATGAAGAGTGTTAATTGAGAAAATTAGGAAAGGTACTGAGAGAATGATTGGGGAAGTACAGTGTGGGTTCTGGAGAGGAAGAGGATGTGTGGATCAGGTGTTTGTGGTAAGACAGGTGTGTAAGTTCTTGGAGAAAGGTAGGGACACTTTTGGGCTTTTATAGACTTAAAAAATATCACATGTAATACCTCTGCATAAAAAGGGGGACAGAGAAGATGTGACAAACTATCGTCCCATTTTCCTGCTACCCATTTTCTCTAAAATATTAGAAAAAATTGTTGCATGCCAACTTATGTCATATTTAGAAGCAAATAGACTACTAACGATTAGCCAACATGGTTTCAGACCAAAACTCTCGACAGAAACTGCACTGCTTAAAGTTACGAATAGTATATATAATAATATAGATATGAAAAAAATATCTTTGCTAATTTTATTAGACTTATCAAAAGCCTTCGACAGTGTAAACCATGAAATTCTTTTAAGTAAATGTATTAACTTAAATATTGATCCAAGCTGGTTTAGCGAGTATCTATCTAATCGTAAACAGTCCATACGTCTTAACAACATTATCTCTGTGCCAAAAAATGTATCATTTGGTGTTCCACAGGGATCAGTACTTGGTCCTATCCTCTTCTCCATTTACGTAAATGATCTATCTTCTTTCATTTCTGACTTTCTAGTCGTACAATATGCAGATGACACTCAACTACTCCTTAGTGGTGATATTAATAATCTCCCAGAGCTAACTTTAAGAGCAGAAAACACTCTGTCAAAAATTAAAACCTATTTTCAAGAAATTGGGCTGTTAATTAACGAAAGTAAAACACGGTGCATATTTATTGGTTCAAGGTTCCACATAGCACAAATTCCAGAAAACACAACAATTAATTTTTGCGACAATATTATCACACCTAGCAAAACAGTCAAAAACCTAGGAATTCACTTTGATAACCACATGTTGTTTGATTCCCACATAGATAAAGTATGCAAAAAGGTTACAGGAACATTAATGTACTTATCACGTATAAAAGACAATTTTGAGACTACCACTCGAATAACTGTTGTTGAATCTCTAGCCCTTAGTCACATTAATTACTGCACAACTGTTTGGGGAGCTACCAGTAAGACTCAGATAAACAGAATACAGAAACTTATTAATTTTGCAGCTCGAGTTGCCCTGGGAGGAATAAGAAAATATGACCACATCACACCAGCTCTCAATAAACTTGGGTGGCTGCGGGCAGAAAATAAGGTCGCTTATGCTATTTATGTTTTTGTATTCAAAATTTTGGACCATCATTATCCTAGCTGGCTATTTGATTTAAAAACAGTCAGGGATATAAGGGGAACCAACACAACACAGAGCAGTGAGCTCTTTATTCACAGAACAAACACAGAAGCAGGTTCAAAGATGATCACTATCAAAGGGCCAACACTGGAATAATATTCCAGAGCATCTTAAAAATGCATCCTCCTTCACAGCTTTCAAAGGCAAACTATATAGTTTTCTTTTGGACAAATAGTTGCTGCTCATTAAGAACTAATTATTCTCATTGTAAGGAAACAAATATGGAAATGATGCCGATAATAACGATCCTGTATCTAGTGGCATACTTACTACTTTATTATTAACATTATTGTTAACAACAATTAATTTTTGCAACAATATTATCACACCTAGCAAAACAGTCAAAAACCTAGGAATTCACTTTGATAACCACATGTTGTTTGATTCCCACATAGATAAAGTATGCAAAAAGGTTACAGGAACATTAATGTACTTATCACGTATAAAAGACAATTTTGAGACTACCACTCGAATAACTGTTGTTGAATCTCTAGCCCTTAGTCACATTAATTACTGCACAACTGTTTGGGGAGCTACCACTAAGACTCAGATAAACAGAATACAGAAACTTATTAATTTTGCAGCTCGAGTTGCCCTGGGAGGAATAAGAAAATATGACCACATCACACCAGCTCTCAATAAACTTGGGTGGCTGCGGGCAGAAAATAAGGTCGCTTATGCTATTTATGTTTTTGTATTCAAAATTTTGGACCATCATTATCCTAGCTGGCTATTTGATTTAAAAACAGTCAGGGATATAAGGGGAACCAACACAACACAGAGCAGTGAGCTCTTTATTCACAGAACAAACACAGAAGCAGGTTCAAAGATGATCACTATCAAAGGGCCAACACTGGAATAATATTCCAGAGCATCTTAAAAATGCATCCTCCTTCACAGCTTTCAAAGGCAAACTATATAGTTTTCTTTTGGACAAATAGTTGCTGCTCATTAAGAACTAATTATTCTCATTGTAAGGAAACAAATATGGAAATGATGCCGATAATAACGATCCTGTATCTAGTGGCATACTTACTACTTTATTATTAACATTATTGTTAACAACAATTAATTTTTGCGACAATATTATCACACCTAGCAAAACAGTCAAAAACCTAGGAATTCACTTTGATAACCACATGTTGTTTGATTCCCACATAGATAAAGTATGCAAAAAGGTTACAGGAACATTAATGTACTTATCACGTATAAAAGACAATTTTGAGACTACCACTCGAATAACTGTTGTTGAATCTCTAGCCCTAAGTCACATTAATTACTGCACAACTGTTTGGGGAGCTACCACTAAGACTCAGATAAACAAAATACAGAAACTTATTAATTTTGCAGCTCGAGTTGCCCTGGGAGGAATAAGAAAATATGACCACATCACACCAGCTCTCAATAAACTTGGGTGGCTGCGGGCAGAAAATAAGGTCGCTTATGCTATTTATGTTTTTGTATTCAAAATTTTGGACCATCATTATCCTAGCTGGCTATTTGATTTAAAAACAGTCAGGGATATAAGGGGAACCAACACAACACAGAGCAGTGAGCTCTTTATTCACAGAACAAACACAGAAGCAGGTTCAAAGATGATCACTATCAAAGGGCCAACACTGGAATAATATTCCAGAGCATCTTAAAAATGCATCCTCCTTCACAGCTTTCAAAGGCAAACTATATAGTTTTCTTTTGGACAAGTAGTTGCTGCTCATTAAGAACTAATTATTCTCATTGTAAGGAAACAAATATGGAAATGATGCCGATAATAACGATCGTGTATCTAGTGGCATACTTACTACTTTATTATTAACATTATTGTTAACATTTTTATTACAGCATTATTATTTTCTATGAAAGCTACATTTAATTTAACTATATGTCTAACCCTCTTATTTATTAGTTTAATTACATGTCTACTTATAAGTTACTATTAATGTTGAATAACCATTGTACAAAATGGAAATAAATGTTTTGATTTGATTTTGATTTGATTGTGTTGTGACTGTATGGAATAAGTGGAATTTTGCTGAATGCAATGAAGAGTTTTTACATGAAGAGTAGAGCATGTGTGAGAGTTGGAAATGGTATGGTTTAAGGTGAATGTAGGGTCACGTCATGGTCGTGTAATGTTGCCATAGTTGTTTAATGTGTGTATTGATGGATTGGTAAGAAAAGTATATGAAAGAGTATTAGACAGAGGCTTGGAACTAGTGGGTGAAGATGGAAGGTTGTGGAAATTAAATCAGTTGCTCTTTGCAGATGATACTGTGCTGGTGGCTGATGCTGAGAATGAATTGAATAATTTGGTAACTAAGTTTGTTAGCGTGTGTGGAAGAAGGAAGTTGCTGGTGAATATTAGTAAAAGTAAAGTCATGAGATGCACGATGAGTGTTTATGTTGGCAGATTGAATGTAGAAGTGAACGGGGAGTTGGTTGAAGAAGTTGAGAGTTTTAAGTATATGGGTTTCGCATGTACCAAGGAGTGGACGTGTGGATGTAGAGCTAAATCACAGAGTGAAAGAAGCAAATAAATGTCTAGGTGGGTTCAAAAGTGAAATCAGAAAAAGATATTTGGAAATAAATGCAAAGAGAAGGATATATGAAGGTGTGATTGGGCTGACAGCATTGTATGAAGCAGAGACTTTGAATGCAAGAGAGGATGAAAAGAACAAGTTGAATATAATATAGATGAGGTGTTTGAGAAGTATGATTGGTGTATCTAGAATAGATAGAGTAAGAAATGAGAATGTCAGGCAGAGAATTGATGTTGGAATGAAGCTGTCGGATAGGTTAGATCAGTGTGTTGAGTTGGTTTGGATACATGGAAAGGATGGGTGAACGAATAACGAAGAGAGTGTGGCGTGCAGCAGTGATCTAAAATGAGATAGATGGATGGCGTGAAAAGGGCATGGAATGCACGTGGAATGTCAGTGAAACAGAGAGGAGTGCGCGCAAAAGATAGGAATGAGTGGAGGAAGATTATGTGTAGATGACGCGGGTCAAAGGGATTTCTCGCACCTGCCAGCTAAGTGAACTATGATGGACGGGTTTGAGGGGAGTTGCCATGTGATGAAGCAGTAGGGGTAAACCAGCTGCGGCTGCCCGGCTACCTTGTGGGTGACCCAAGCAGGGTGGAAGGAGGGGAGACATGGCAACCCTTTATCCCCAAGGAGCTAAGAGGAGTGGTTGTGGTATGTGTGATTGTGGCGAGTGTGCGTTACTTGGCTAAACCACCCGCCTTACAAGGGAATGAAGCATGTGTATATGTATATGTATATATTATTATTATTATGTAATCTTTGCCCATTATTATCTTAAAAAATGAAAGTCTGGTATTGTGTAATTTCCACGATGGTATTTGTGTATCATATTACATTACTGTAAGATTTCGTAAATATTTTGTCATATTGTAAATATTTTTATATTTCATCATTGCAGTTATCTCCTTCTCTTCTTTTGTAGATGGTATAACATAGGTCAGTTGAGTATACAGAGAGCTGCCGCTTGGGTTTTGGAGAAGTATTATCAAGATTTTACCATATACAACCCCTACCTTGACCGTGTGCCATCGAAGAAAAAGCATTCAGGAAATTCTTCTTTCAAATACTATGATGTCGATGGCAATGAGGAAAATGTTGAGGTATGTTCATTACTTTTTTAAGTGCCTCCTGCATACATTATTACTGAGAGAGAGGGGCAAGAATACTTCCTCTGTGTTCCCCTGCATATAATTTTTTTTACAAGCCAATTATATCATATTGATTATTGTTTAATATACAATTAATGAATAATTGAACGTTCTAATGTAGCAACATATTTTTTCTGGTAGACTCTTGACATTATATTATCTTTTGTGCTAACTTGTGTCTTGGGATGAGTTCTATTACAGGTTTTTGCTGAAATTTGGGCCGGTAATATTATTAAAACACAATTTATGATTTTTAAGCTTTTTTATATTTCATTATGCAATAATTTTCATATTTGCAGTTTCATAACTTTTTATTAGTCATGATATCGAAATCAGATTAATTTTTATTTTTAACCTTTTTCTTTTTTTTATATTCTGTACAGAGACACTTACAAGATTGAATTACTGTACTGTAATTCCGTCTTTAATTTATTTTAAAAACTTTTATGCTCATTTAGCAAATTTGTTTTAATTTAAATTAATAACTTGTTATTGTAAAACTGTTTTCTTTTTTTATTTATTGGTTTTAGAAATGTATTAAGACTATAGAGAACCCAACACTTAATACTAACTGGATTATCCACCTCAGCCGCCGTAGGGTATCATCCCTTTCTCTTTTCTATCGCTACTACTTCCATTGCTGCTTTGATGAGTTAGTGAGTTCCATCTCTCCTCCACTGCCGAGGCTGCGTTACACTCGCCAAGCGACCTCATCTCACAAGTACTGTGTAGAGATTTGTAGCTTGCGTATTAGTCGGTGCAGTGACTGCTTCTTCCCCTCCGCCTCCAGACCGGAACTCTCTTCCTCCTTCTGTCTTTCCTAATTCTTATAACTTGTTTTCCTTCAAAAAACAGACCTATCGTCATCTCAAGGCCTAGTGCTTCCATATCTCTGGGTCTTCAGTACTTTGACTATTCTTTCAGTCTGTCCTTTTCCTTTGTGTATAATTTCCTCATATCTGCCTTTCCATAACCTTTTTCTTTTCCGTCTTAATCTTTTCTTGTGCCCGGGCCTTTATTGATGAGGACAGTTTTTTTTGCCTGTCCTGGTGTCACACTCAAATAAAAACCTAAATGATCCTGAAAAATTGCAGTCTGCAATTTCATGCACTAACTAATGTACTGTATATCTATTTACCCAAAAATGTGGAAAGCTGTTTATTTACACCAATAATGTATAGGGGCAGGTGGTATATTTTTATCTTGTGTTTAACTTTATATTTTTTCTTTTCCTTAATGTTTTATTCGTGCCTGGGCCTGATGAGGGTAATATTCTTAACTGTCCCAGTGTCAAACTCATTAAAAAAATGAATTCTTCTCTATTTTCACAGATAATAATATTAAATGTGAATTGTTGCATATTCAGTTATTTCTACATCATTTATCACAGTGCCACTTACGTTACTAGTTGAAAGATATGGCTTGTCAAAGGGAGTTGCTGGATTTCTCATTAAAATATATAATGGGCTTTGTTTAGTGTGTCTTATTTCTAATCGTAAGTTTATTAATAGCAAACAAGTGCAGCTTCCACAGTCTCTCTAGCTATAGAATATATTCCTCTTTGGTACAAATACTCACTAGATGTTTAAGACCACTATTAACTGTTAAAACTACCCATCATTTGTCAGCTTTTCAGGGCAATTTTCCTACAATTTTAATGTGCATGTCTGTGGTTGGGTTGCTTCATACCCAGAAGCTAGTCAGCCAGAAAGCAGTAGTAAATGGAATTCACTCACATAGCAAGTGACTCCTATTGTATATTTATTTCTTTTTTACCCTTAACTTATGCGAATCTTATAAAGGTAATAGAAAAGATACACTGTATAAATCATTTATTTTACTTTTAATTTTTTTTGAGTGCTTTAAAACCTCTTAAGCCTACCTCAAATAAAATTGCACCTTTTCATACATCGAAGTGAAAACTCAAACTCTATGAGTAATTTTAGATTTTTATGTTTCATGCATTTACATTTTTATTATTTTGCAAGTTTTATGTTAAAGCCTTTAAATTTGTTGTCTTCATGTATCAGCGTGAAGGGTTGAGTGCCTCTGGAGTGCTGGTTAGCACAGATTTCTCTTGATACCAACATCAGCAAGCACTTTTAAGACAGTATTTGTTCATCATGTGCAACTTTTGCCTTTAAATCCTTCACAGGATGTTCAAATGAATTGCGAAAGCACAGCCCTGTGTTGACATTCTTGCCATCTAGGCTTTGATGTACAGTTGTAGTAGCGTTTGTGCGTGTCTTTTACGGAGTGGATGTGCAGTTGTAGTAACGTTTGTGTGCATCTTTTACGGTGTTATGAGCAGTTAATATATTTTATTTATTGTCTGGTTGAGGTTGTATATATGAACAAATCTCGGCCACAAAGAGTTATGCAATGCATTACTGTACTTCTGCCCACAACCGTCATGGAATATTTATAAAAAAGTTTGTGAGAGCATAGTGCATCCTCGCATGGAGAGGTTCTTTCAATCAATCTCAGTGTTACCATTGCTGTCTGTTGTACAATTCTTATAATATCACTCGCTGATAGGAATATGATGCTTATGTATTCTATTACAAAAGTTAATTTAAAAAGTAGTAGAGAATGGGTCTCTGTGAAAAGGCAGGTAATAGGTGCACGATACAGACTTGATCAAGTACAGTATGGAGATTAGTTTTTCAATTATTAGTGCGTAGTGGTTCAGGAAATACAACTTTACGCTGGTTGTATTTAATATGATAAACAGCAAACATATTAGAATCCAACTCTCATCTATGGCTCCTAGTAGCTGTCAGCCTAGGACATATACCTTTCACCTAATTGTTTTGGCTGATGGGTGGGATACTTCGAAAGTATTTACATAGTATGGGGGAATCCACCCTCTTCTAGTTGAAGTCTTGAGCAGCAGAATCAGCATAAGGGCCCTCAGTCCAGTAGTGATGAAAGTGTGACAGCAGAGTGTGACACTCTTCCGATAAACTCGGCACGTAGTCAAGTTATTGTCTGTTCACTGCGGACGAAACTTGGAGACCTCGTCACATACTGTGGAATGTAGCTTGAGTTGTGCACCATGGTTATTGATATACTTTGGGATACAGTATTTCAAATGATAGAGATAATATGTTTGACTTCATAGAATTATAGAAATGAACTAATTTGGTCAGGTACTTAGAACCCATTTTACTATACTTCTTAACAATAAAGATCAAGATAAAATATGTTAAGTTGAAGGTGGGGCTACATGCATCATGATAAGAATTCACTTCCAAAGCTCCACCATTGTGACAGAAAACTTTATTTCCTTCTCAGCATCAGATGACTGCTTGCAACAGACAAGCACACATATTGCTCACTGCTTCATTTGCTATGTCAAGCTTCTGTTTAAAAAAAAAAGGCCCGCCCTTCCTTCTATTCACTCGACTTCTATTAAAGTGATTTTATGAAATTTACATTAAATAAGAATAATCGTTAAAGTAAGATAACCTTCCCACGCTCAGTCTTAAAGTTTTGAATACTGAAGAAATGTACATATCGTATCACATGTTTGTTGATATTATTACATATGGATATATATGACATCTTAGAGCAGAGGTGCAAAATGCAAAAAAAGTTAGATAATTTTTTTCTTTTATATTAACATCATCAGAGCTCAGTAACCATTCAAAGTTGTCAACTGCATTGTATGCATATTGTCGATATGTTATCAATAATTGACTTGCGTTTCAAGTTTGTAAATATATTCGTTGCAATTTGTTAGTACAATGCGAATACTGTAGTATTAAGCTGAGATTTGAAAAAAAATTTCAATGTAAAAGCTAATTTTTCACCAATTTGAGATATATCATATTGAGAGGGGAAACTTTTGCAGCCCCCACCCTTATTAATTTTGAGATATAAAGACCTAAGTAGATATAATTTTTTATATATGGATCGAAGCTCACTTTTGTTCTAGTTTCTAATTATTTTTTATCATGCATATTACCTTCTCCCACATGGATCATGAGGGTGACTGCAATCCAAAGAGGAAGAAGGCTACACACTCCAAAAATTAAATTTTATTTTTCATGTATTTATAAAGTATTGCTTTTAGATTGACATCCATTGAGCCGTTAGGAGTTGGAGTTGAAATCATTTAAGTACAACGACCAGTGCCAAAAATACATGTGTCATTTTAAAATTTCAGCTGGGAGGTATTGCTTGATCAAGTATAGAATGTACATATGGATTAAATTTTCAAAAAATTAGACCCCATGCCTAATAAGTACAGTTTAGTAGGTTGGCCATGGCACCAGCTGCCCGTTGAAATACTACGACTGAAGGTATTACCGATTCAACTAGGACTGGTCCAGACAGCTCCGGGTTTAGTCTTCCTTCAGGATAGTTCTTTACTTATGCCTACATCTACACCGAATATTCTGGCGTATTCGTTACACATCTCTTGCTATCCAATTACATTTGACAAGTCACAACACTCCCCACATCTGTTTCTTTTTACCCTCTTTTTTTTTTTTTTCTCATATTTATTATATTTATGGAAAGTCCACAGCTTTTGGCCCCCAGTACCCGGCATAGAGGGGTGCTAAGGTCTCTGGGGATCTTGTTGACTCCACTACTGGCTTGAGGGTAGACATGCCTGGTGGTAGTAATGGTTCTGCCCTTAACCTTTCACCTCCTAATTGATCTACTTCTTTCACTTATCACTATTCTAACATTCTAATTTTGATGTTTTCTGGCTAAAAATCTATCTCTCCACTACCACTATATTCCTTTGCTTCTGCTACTGTTCTCCAAACTCCACTGACTTTGTGTCTTTCATTGAATATCTGTCCTCTTGCCATGAGTCTCTTTGCTAAATTCTTGCCCGCATGCCGAAATTCTCTATATTGAAAACTTCAGTGTACACCACAGTGAGTGGCTTAATTCTTCTCACACTGATGTGGGAGGAAGTGAGGCCCTTTTTTTCTCCATTACTCATGATCTGGAGCAAATTATCAAACATTCTATTCGTGTTCTTGATCGACACAAACATGCAGCCTATACTGTTACCTATTTCTTACTTCTGACCCTTCAAATTACTCTTATTCAGTGCTTTCCCCTCTTGGTAATTCTGACCACTCTGTGATCTCAATCTCTTCCATTTTCGCTCCCACTCCTCCAATCCCTCCTACTCAGCACCACCTCTGACACTTTGAGCGTACCCAACGTGAAGAATTGTGTGTGTAACTTCCTCTTTGACTTCCCATGGGATGACTACTGCCTTTGGTCTCACTACCCTGATCAGGTAGCCCTAAAAGTTTCTGAGATCATAACCTCGGGACTGGAGGTGTACATTCCCTCCTCTGCGAAAACTTTTTCTTCCTCTAAACCTTGGTTTGACCGTGCCTGCTCCATGGCTATTCAGGTCAGTAAACATGCACACCAGTTGTACCAAGCTTCTCTCTTGATTTGACTCACTCTGCTTTTATTGTAACTAGGAATCACTGTACTGCTCAGATTCGAAGGTCCAAGGCTTTCTTTATAAGAAGGGAAATTTATGACCTTAACTCCTCTCCCACTGACAAATGTTTCTGGTCCTTTGCCAAAAATCTCTCCAAAAATTTCTGTAACTCAAGCTTTCCCCCCTCATTCGTTCTGATGGTTCTATAGTTTGCTCTCCCACTGACAAAGCCACTGTCTTTGGCTCTCATTTTTCTGCCAACTCTTCTGTAAACGATTCCAGCGCACCTCTCTATCAATCTTTACTCCTCTCTAACCCCATACCCTCCCTTATCCTTTCATCATACAAAGTTCATAAGGTTCTTCGCTCACTAAAGATGAACAAGGCATCTGGACCCGATGGTATCCGTGCAAAGTTCCTTAAGGAGTTTGCAGATGAATTGACTCCTATGATTTGCCATTTTTTTCACCTCATTCTGTTAAGTAGTATCTATCCTTCATCTTGGAAACATGCTCTAGTGCAACCTGTTCCTAAGAAGGGTGACTGCTCTGTTCCTCCAAACTACTTACCTATTGCCCTAACTTCTTCTATTGCTAATGTTTTTGAAACTTTGCTCAATGGTCACTTCTCGAAATGCTTAGATTTAACTCACTTATCTCCAGTCACCAGTACGGCTTCCACAAGGTAAACTCAATTGGTGACCTCCTGTCCTATCTTACTTATATATAATCATCTTCGCTGAGGACCTACGGGGATCCTTTGCCATGATATCTCTAAGGCTTTTCCCAGAGTGTGGCACAAGGCTGTGTTCACCAAACTCCCTGCCTATGGCTTTACCTCCTCTCTTCTCTGGTTTCCAGTTTTCTTACTGACTGTTTTATCTCTGCAGTTGTAGATGGTGCAACATTTAGCCCTTTCCCTGTTACCAGTGGTGTTCCACAGGGCTCTGTTCTTTCACCTACTCTGTGCCTTCTCTTCATCAATGATCTTCTACAATCCCTATCTTTCTCTCTCCATTCCTTTGGTGACGATTTTACCCTTCACTTTTCCTCTGCCTTATCTTCACAGCCTTCATCTGCTACTCGTAATTAGTCTTGTATCACTCTTTCTTCTACTCACAACTCTGATTTGCAGGGGGTATCTGATTGGGGCACCCAAAATTTAGTAAAATTTAATGCCTCCAAGACAGTTTCTGGCTCTCTTTATCTTATGCTCCTCCTGATATCTCTATTGTCGTCGAAATTAATGAAATTCACTCTCTTTAATTCTATCAACATATTAGGAATCCATATAGTCTCTAACTTGTCTTGGAGGAATCACATAATCCAAATTTCTAAATCTGCATCCAAAAAATTCGGAATTCTGTTTTGTTTTCGTCTTGACTTTTCTTCTTTACTGTTACTTAAAGCTTATAAAGGTCTTATCCATCCCTGCTTAAAATACTGCTCACACATATGAGGTCCTTCTTATACTTACCTCCTAGATAGGGTTAAATCTAAGGCAGTCAGACTCATTAATGATCCTTCTCTTACTTCTAATCTGGATTCTCTTTCTCTTTGCCATAAGATATCATCTCTTTCTCTTTTCTATCGCTACTACTACCATCGCTGCTCTGATGAGTTGGCGAGTTGCATCCCTCCCCCACTGCCGAGGCTGCATAACACTCGCCAAGCAGCCTCGTCTCACAGGTACTGTGTGAAGATTTTTAGAATGCAGATTGGTCGGTGAAGCGACTGCTTCTTCCCATTTACCTCCAGACTCTGGAACTCTCTTCCTCCCTCTGTCTTTCCAAATTCTTATAAATTATCTTCCTTCAAAAAGTGGATCTATTGTCATCCAAGGTCCTAATCCTCCATATCTCTAGGTCCTCAGTACTTTGACTATTTTCTCAGTCTGTCCTTTTCCTTTGTGTATCATTTCCTAATCTCTGCCTTGTCCATAACCTTTTTCTTTCCCATTGTCTTAATGTTTTCTTGTACCTGGGCCTTTATTGATGAGGGCAGTTTTCTTTGCCAGTCCCAGTGTCGCACTCCACACTCAAACACAAAAATGTAAAGTATCCTGAAAGATAGCAGTCTCAAATTTCATACACTAATAAATATACATCTATTTACTGGAAAATGTTGAAAGCTGTTTATTTACACCAATAATGTATTGGGGCATGTGGTATATTAGTGAAGATTTTTTTTTATATGGATAATATCGCTTCTCTTAAAGTTTTACTTAATAGTGTCTTTGCACTCATGCTTTGATTTGTTTCTTGCAGTACTCACAAAGCTAATCTACATCTTTATTTATTCTAACAATCCATTTAATTTTTTCTAATTTCAGCTTATCTTTAAGTGTAATGTGGATTCTGACAGAAATGAAAGCAAACTGATTTATTATTAACGTTTATTTAGGGACACACGCGAGCAGTTCTTACTGCTAGTGCACGAAGACGAGATTCTGCTCATAATGAAAGATTTTACGAAGAACACGAATACGAAAGGAGAGTGAGAAAGCGTAGAGCAAGACTTGTTACTGCTGCAGAAGAAGCATTCACGCACATCAAGCGCATGCACGAGGAACAAGGTAATTTGCCATAATTTTTGTATTATATACTGTTAACCTGTAGGGTTACTAAGAATATGTACTTTTTTCAGTAGAATCTTCGCACATGGAAGGCAATAGTGTTGCAGCTTAATTAGATATCTTTTACAGTAAATCTTGAGCAAGGTCTAATCTCTGTAGGGTGACTTTAATATTAAAGCATTACTCTCATTGTAGTTTTGCATCATATAACTTAATATTAGACTTAATATATTGCATACAGTGTACGGTACTGTCTTTGTTTAGAGCTGCTGAGATATTTTCATACGTTATATTTGCTAAGTGGCACCACACCAACAATCTACATCCAGACAGGTTGTATGACTTATTTCGTAAGCAGATGTTCATTTATTACGGTAAATTTTCAGAAACTCGCACAATATTTTTGAGATATATAACTTTCAGGGTTTAAGGAACACCTAGCTCTCTATATAAAAGTTTTCCTTTAACAAGTATGCCATAGAAGCTAACCTCATGCATATTTTTCTCATATTACAATATCTTCAATCTAATTCTTTTTAGTGCTGCTTATGTTGTTCCTTTAGAATATATCAAGACTGAAGTACAGTGAAGGGAACAAAAATTGTGTATTCTATATCACAATATAACAATAATTTTAGAAAAATTTATTTTACTGTATCTTTCTATGATAGGAACAAGCCTCTTACTCCCATTACTTAATTTCTATGTCCCCTAATCACAGTCAAGACTCAGTGTCAGGTTTCATTTGTTTTTCTTTCATTACCTCCCCTTGCCTCTGTAATTATAATTGGTAATGATGCCAGAGTTAGTATAATATGGCTTGCCATGCAGATTAATATGCAGTTTTAATTTTACCTTCCTGTATTGGAGTAATGGTTCTTTTAAATGCTAGGGAACTTCTCATAAATATTTCAATCTTCTCTCATAGTGCTTGTTTCCAATTATTATTCACATTTTTTCCCATCATGTCTAAAGCTTATATAGCTCAGAGAATAATGCTAATGTTAACGTAAGACTTAATATAGTTTGTTACAAGCTTTAGTACCTAGTATTTCCCTCTCCAAATGTTATAACTAGTATGTTATGGAGATAGTTCTTGAATACACCCGTTCTAATTGCTGCCTTCAGAGCTTGTTCCAGTTAAGATGACCATCCATATAGCCAATCATTAACTCATAAAATAAAAAGCTACTGTTAAAGGCAACAAAAGATAAAACACTTTTGTATCAGATGCTATACTAAAAACTTAAGAAATTTTTGTATCAGATGCTAAACTAAAAACTAAGAAATTCTCTTCTATATTAAATAGATAATGTTCAGTTATTACATACAGGTTGACACCTTCAGTATATTTGAAGTAATATGCATATTGATGCCACATGCATCAGGACCATAAAAAAGGAGACATGGAATGTTTGAATATTAATAGATGCAACAGTATTACCTTATACTGGATAGAATGCCCACTGATGCCATTTTTACCGCCATAGTCATGGACCATAAGCAATTAGAAATTGAATTGTTTGGATATTAATGCATCCCGCTGTATAGATATTTGTAGCTGGACTGTATTGAAATACTGTGTTAAGGTTGTAGAAATAGCAGTATTGATATATTAAATATTTGGTAATTATTTTGCCTTTTATGGAACATAAGTTTGTTATATCAGGTCCTAGTGTACCAATGGATCCCCATGAAGCAGCCCAGTCCATTTTCCCATCCCTAGCAAGAGCTCTACAAAAGTACCTTCGTATTACGAGACAGCAACCGAGGCATACTATGGAATCCATCTTACAACATTTGGCAATATGCTTAGCTCATGATATGAGTCCTCGAGCCTTCTTGGAAAAATATTTAGTGTCATCTCCAGTCATACAGGTATGTGAGATATGCTATATTGTAGCATTATGAGGTAATAGCCAAAAGATGCAGGGGTATTCTGGCAGGAGAGATCCAGCCAGAACCCTAGTAATTGGGTCTCTGAATGTGCATGGTTGTGGTGTAAAGGAAAGTAAGAGGGAGGTGATTAGGAGTATATTTGTGGAGAGAAAGATAGATGTACTTGCATTGAGCGAAACTAAATTAAAAGGGAATGGTGAGGTGACATTTGGGAGTGTGGTAGGTAGGGTGTCTGGAGTTGAGAGGCTCTGTTAGAAAGTCTTCTTCTTTTCTGGCTTTTCCCATATCTATATGGGGTCGCGGTTTCTTATTAGCCTTTTCCACTCTCTTGTCCAGTGCTTCCTCTCCACTGAGGTCCTTCCCTCTCAAGTCGTCCCGTATACAGTCTTCCCATCTTCTTCGTGGTCTCCCTCTTCCTCCCACTCCTTCCACCTGTATCTCCATCATCCTTTTACCAATCCATTCTTCATCTCTCCTCATACAATGTCCATACCACTGAAGCCTTCTTTCTTGCATCTTCTTTCCCACTTGTGGCACCTTGGCTGTCCCTCTCATTCTCTCGCTCCTGATCCTATCCCTCCTCGTCACACCCAACATCCATCTCACCATTCTCATCTCTGCCACTTCCATCTTTCTTTCTTGTGTTTTCTTAACAGGCCATGTCTCTGAGCCATATATCATCGCTGGCCTTACCACTTCATGATTTATACCCAAGTACCTAAAAGCCTCCACCTTCTTTAACCTCTCCTGTGCCAAGTGCAGTTAACTCATTATCTTGTTCTCCCATCTGCATGTATTCTGTTTTGTGCCAGCTTATCTTTAACCCTTTACTCTTCAACTCGTCCCTCCACCTGTTCAACTTCTCCACTTCTTCTCTGGTCTCCGCTACCAAGACTATGTCGTCTGCAAATAACATAGTCCATGGCGCCTCCTCCAGTACATCCCTCACCATCACATCCATGACCAGGTTGAAAAGGTATGGACTCAATGCCAACCCCTGATGTAGTCCAGCTGTCACTGGGAAATTGTCCGTCACCCTGACTGCAGTCCTCACTTGTATGTACTCATCTCTTTACATATCTTGGCACACCCTCACATACTTTGCTGGCACTCCCCTCTCCCGCATGCACCTCCACACTTCCTCCCTTGGTACTCGATCATAAGCTTTTACCAAGTCAATTAAAACCAGATGTAATCCCTTCCGTTTCTCTCTGTAATTCTCCATTAACTGTCTCAACACAAAGATGGCATCTGTTGTACTCCTGGCATAAATCCAAACTGAGCTTCCGTTATTTCCATACATTCTCTCAGTCTTTTGTCCAGTACTCTTTCATATACATTCATAGTATGGCCCATAAGCTTAATTCCACTATACTTTTCACAGTCCTTGATGTCCCCTTTCTCTTTGTAAATGGTACCAGGGTACTTTCTCTCCATTCATTTGGTATTCTTTCGCTATCAAATGCTTGGCAAATGATCTCGTACACGATCTTGATTCCCAGGTCGCCCAGCGCTCTCCAAGCCTCAACAGGTATCTCATCTGGTCCAATTGCTTTCCGTTCTTCATTCTTCCAATTGCTTCCTTCACCTCTTGCACCCTAATACCTTCCACCTCCACCTCATTTGTCTGTCCAAACTCTACAATTTGCCTTTGGTTTTCTACATTTAGCAATGTCTCAAAATAGCTCTTCTACCTGTGCTTGATATCCTGCTCTTCACACAAAACTTCCCTGTTCATCTTTTATATGCTTCACATGTAGCAAGTCTTTAGTAGCCTTATTCCTCTGCTTTGCTGTACTGTACACTTTCTTTTGTCCATGTTTAGTGTCCAAATATTCATAAAAATTTTGTAGGCTCTGCTTTCGCTACTGTCACCACCCTCTTAGCATTCCTCTTTGCCACTTTGTACTGTTCTTGATCTTCTGCATTTCCTGTTGCATCGTACCTTTTTCATGCAAATCTTAGCCTGTACCTATGGTTTCCACCACCAGTTTTCTTTATCTTGCAGTGTTCTCTTTCCTGATGTTTTCCCCAGCTCTTGTTCTCCAGCCTCTCTCACAATTCTTCCAACATCGTCCCAGCTTCTGTCTCACATACATTGCCAATTTTTTACTTACTTCCTCCCTAAAGGCTAATTTACTTTCCTCCTCCTTTATATTCCACCATCCTTCCGACTAATGTAAGGTCTGTTACCACCTGCTTATGCTGAGGAGCCACACTTTCTCCCTTGATTACTTCACAATTTATGATTTCCTTTCTACCTATCCGCCTACACAAGAACAGGTCAATCTGGCTTTCTGTATTTCTACTTCTGTAGGTGAACATCTGTGCTTCCCTTTTCTTAAAAAAGGTGTTAACAATGGCCAGGTCAAATGCCATTGCAAAATCAATTATCTGTTCTTCATTTCTTTCGCCCACTCCCCATCCTCCATGCATTCTCTGATTGTTTGCATTGTCTTGTCCTATGTGGCCATTTAGATCACCTCCAAGCACTATCCTCTGGCACTACCCTTATCAAGCTGTCCATCTGTCTCCAGAACTCATCCTTTTCCTCTGATGGGCATCCTCTTTGTGGGGCATAGGCTGATATAACACTGATTGTCTGAATGCCACTATGTTCATATTACAGTTTCCGCCAACCTCACTTGTGGTTTCGTTTTTGCATTTAATTCAACTCTCAATCTCATTCAAGACCAACAATTATCAAATAAGCGTATTACCGTATGTGAAAACATGAATAATTTTTACCCCTACCGGGACTTGAACTTTGGACATATAATTACTATGCCAAGGTGCTACCAACTACACCACAGAAGGTTAAAAGGGAAACAGACCTTACAGATTTTATCCGTTATACTAGTTATGAATGCACAATACCATGTGTGAAAACATGAATCATTTTCATACCGACCGGGACTTGAACCTATGACACCTAATTACTGTGCCAAGGCCCAACCAACTACACCACAGATAGTCTAAAAGGGAAACAGACCTTACATCTCTTATCCACTATACTAGGAATGAACGTATTCTATCTGAAGCCACGAGTGAGGTCGGGGGAAACTGTAATATGAATAGAGTGGCATTCAGGTAGAATGCGTTCATTCCTAGTATAGCAGATAAAAGCTATAAGATCTGTTTCCCTTTTAGACCTATTGTGGTGTAGTTGGTAGCGCCTTGGCACAGCAATTATGTTTCCTAGATTCAAGTCCTGATTGGGGTAAAAATGATTCATGTTTTCACATATGGTAATGTGTTTATTTGAATATTGTTGGTCCCGAATGAGGTTGGGAGTTGAAGTAAATGCGAAAATGAAACCATGTGTGAGGTTGGGGAAACTGTAATATGAACATAGTGGCATTCAGATAGAATGTATTCATTCCTAGTATAGCAGATAAAAGCTGTAAGGTAAGTTTCCCTGTTAGACCTTCTGTGGTGTAGTTGGTAGTGCTTTGGCACAGTAATTATGTGTCCTAGGTTCAAGTCCCGGACAGGGTAAAAGTGAGTCATGTTTTTACTTATGTTAATGTGCTTATTGGATTATTTTTTGTCCTCAATGAGATTGGGAGTTGAGTTAGATGCGAAAACAAAGCCACGAGTGAGGTTGGGGGAAACTGTAATATGAACAGAATGGCATTCAGATAGAATGCGTTCATTCCTTGTATAGCAGATAAAAGCTGTAAGTCTGTTTCCCTTTTAGACCTTCTGTGGTGTAGTTGGTAGCGCCTTGGTACTGTAATTATGTGTCCTATGTTCAAGTCCCTGTCGGGGCAAAAATGATTCATGTTTTCACATATGGTAATGTGCTTATTTGATTATATATATATATATATATATATATATATATATATATATATATATATATATATATATATATATATATATATATATATATATATATATATATATATATATATATATATATATATATATATATATATATATATATATATATATATATAATATATATATATATATATAATTTGTTATTTTTACAGTGTACTGGTATTTTGCATTGCCACAATGGATATAGCGCTTGATTAAAGGTATTATTCCATTTTCCTTTCATAATGTAATTGTTGCCACTAAAGACACCCTCCCATACCAGAAACAACAGAAAATTGCATTTAACAAACCGAGGTCCTCCCCTATTATTTCATTAAATTAACACAAATGTATCAGAAAAAGATAGATACATGGAGGAGGAAAAGTACCTGGTGTGCTTTGCAGGTTTTTTCTTAATGATTTTTTATGTTAGATGTCTTTTCTACCATTCATACACTGCTTCTTCTATAAGTCTTGTTGGATCTTAGTTAGAGCTTAATTTTCAATATTTTTTACAGAATGACAAGGAGCACCGTGGTGTCCAGTCATGGGGATTGGTGTGTGAACAACTTCTATCACGTCCTATTAATAGTGGCACTATTTTCCAGTTACGTCAGGCTGATGTCTGTCTGTTGTGTTCAGTTTCTCGTATTCCGCATTTTTCCATTGCAGAGGAAATCATACATCCTAAAAGTAATAAATTTGTTCTTCGGCTAAACTCTGAAACTAGTGTATAAGTTTGAAGAAATTTATGCCATCAGTGCTCCTTCTACTAGTTTTTAGCCCATTACTGTATATGCTCACTTCATTCATTTAAAAGTGAAACTGATATCATATTTTGCACGGAAGTGTATGCAGATACATTACCTAGTTATTTATAAAAACTGAAGTGAAAAGAAGTTGCAGTAGAAATTTAAACAGTTCGAGAAATTGAAGAATCTTTATTGCAAGTGAAGATAAGTTTTACCCCTTGCTCACATTATGATACAGACAAGTGTGATTCGTATTAAAATATCTCACTCTTATCAGACTAAGTAAATGTAAACCACGTATTTTATCTGTTTTTAAAAGTGTTTCAATACAAACAAATGCAGATGTAAAGAAGTTCTGATGGCCATTGAGTTTTTACTTATGCATGATTGTAATAGCATGCACGGTTGTAAAACCAGAGCAGATTTAGTTTGATTGATTGCGACCTTAGTAATGTAAAGGCACCTTATTATAAAACCGAATTTTTATTTGTACATAAATATTGCCCTTATTTTGTGCTTAGGTCTCCCATTTGCCCTGTATATGTATTTGTTGTTTACGTGTCATAGTTCTTTCCACAGAACAGGGAAATTACATATATTCCTCAGTATGTATGTGTTAATTGTAAAACATGTCATCCTTTATGGCAAGTGTTCTTCTTTTCAGATGTCACAGATAACTACATAATTAAGATATGGAAAGCATCAAAACTGATTGGTGTCAGTGACTAAATGTACTCAGATTTAAGGTGCACCATTCCCCCCTAATATTCCACAAGTTAAGAGGTGTACACTAAAATCATAATCACATTTATCCTCAAATCTTAGGCTTTTCACACTACAAGATTGTTACATTTGTAGACCAAATATACTTGCCTTTTTCGGTAAGATTTTAAAATTCTTTATTATTTTTTTCTTTTTCTGGAAGTGTACCATCTTATTATTTTTATAATAACTTGTTTTAGATATCTATAGCTTGGTAAATATTTGCAGGTGTAGACTTGCTGTATGTTTTATTACTATACTCAGAAATCTACTTAATACAGGATACATTTATCCTATTTAGATTGTGGTTCCTCCAGTATCTTTTTAGACCATGAACTTGTTGACATAAGATATTTTTTCTTATTGGAAGGTAGTCAGTAGTCAAGGCAGATATGAGGTATTATTCTTGTAGGCACCTTTTGTTGTTAATGTAATATTCATTTAATTTATTTATGCAATTGTTGCTTCCTCTTCCAAGCAAACATTGGTCCTTAACCAGAGCTCATGAGATTAGATTTCTGGGCATCATTCCACCCTCTCCATGATGACTTCGTTTCTTCGCTCTTTTAAAACAAAATTACATATAGAGAGTTAGGAATTGCCTGCTCCTCTGTATCTTCATCTTTTCCTTCTGATATTAGGCACAAGGATCTTACTGTACTCTAATATTACTCTATCACAAAAGTCATCTAAATGGAAAAAAAGTTGGGAGCTGCTTATCCTAATACCTGTGAGTTTTTCTTTGTAAAATGACTAGATAATGACCAGATTTGAAGGAACCCCGCAGCATAAGCTCTTTATTAATGAGTAGCCACTTTTCAAATTTTTTGAGATGACATTGCATATACAATATTATTAATGTTATCAGGATTCCTTGTTTATCCTCGTCCCAATCATATAGGCTTGGTGTCACTCACTAACTGTTTGTGGAGGGGGTTAGCGTTTCTTATATATCTTCTATTTCTTTGTGTGTCTCTACACAATTGGCTCAAAAGTTGTGAATGGCCAGGATATGATAGAGTTTTGCTGCTACAGCTCTTTAGTTGCAGTTCGTTTGGTCTGGGAGAAAGAATGCCATCTCTGCTTGAATTCCAATATCACAGTTTTGCCCTTAAATGGGTAGAGCAATTAGAGGCTGGCAATCCTTCCCTCCATGAGTTTCTCTCTGGACTGCAATGCCAGTAAAGGGAAGATTGGGTATGGGAGGCATATGATAAGCTCATCTACTTGTTAGTCATCCTTCAGACTTTTGGGGGATATGAATTGAATTTTTTCAAATAAATTGCTTTTAATATTTGCTTTAATATTTCTCCTTATGTTTTTTGCAAGCATTTTATATGAAGTTTAATTCTAGTTTGGTTTGTCTTGTTACAAGGTATGAACGTAACTGGGATCTTATAACTACTACTGTAAACTGAGTGGATGGACTTCATATTTGCACTCACATCTCATATAGTACCTTTGCTTCAAATATCTTTTGTTATGTTTGTGAGCATCCTCTGGGCTTCAGTGAATGAAGCTTTTGCATGTGAAATGTGTCAAATTCCTTGTTTTACTTTAGTCTTAAAAGACCAAAAAATTTTCTTAGCTGTTAGAAATGGGGTATAACGTTCTGCATTTTATGAAAAGTAAACAAATTGTAAGGTGTGCTGTCGAGAGCATTTCTGAAGTAACTCTTTATGTTTGCTTATATTAAGGAAAGTATACAGTGTGTGTAAATATTGATAAATAGTTCAGTGTTTCTCTTTTATGCTGAGTGGCATCTGAACTTTAAGGAAATAATATCCTCCTTCATATAGATTTCCTTCATTATCTTACTGATCATACATGTTTTTACGGCAAATTTGGATGTATGGTTGACATTTGCGTTGTAGAGTAAAAATAAACTAGTTCATGTAATACCCAAGTAGACTAAATACAGTATATAGAGTTTTTCTTAACTCTTACAAAGTTGTGAAGAATATTTACAGATTAGCCTTTATTTAATTTTGCATTAAGGAAACATTCATTCAAATGCTTAGTATCATCCTACCTTGAATGTGACCGTTCCAGCTTACTGTCGAAAGGTCACGGTCACTAGCGATTAATATGTATTTATATCATTGAAAGGAAAGGCTTCATGCTTTATTTCTGTCTGATGAAACAGATTGAATGTGTAGCAGTATTTTAGATTTAACATTGTCATTTATTGCATTCTAAGGAGACTGCCTTACGGCTTTGGCAGAATGCTCGACACAGGGAGTGATGAACTCACGTCCGAGCCACTGTGGTGTGATAGGATGGGCAACCAGCCTTAATTTCCCATCTTCAATGCATCGGTGTCCACCCCCAAATGGGGACTAGTATGTGGCATAAAATGTTAGAAACAAAAAACTAAGTGCATATTATGTTGTAATTATATGAATGATAGGAATTTGTTTGCAAGACTGAGAGTTATTTACTGCTTCTGAAATTTCACTTTAATTTTTTATTGTGATTTATTGAACAGCTAGCTCTTCATAATTATATTGATAATGGTTTCTTGTTTAAGAGTGCCATGAAAAGAGACAATGAATGATATATCTATTCTGGAAAGTTAGAATTTACTCAATGCAAAATATTTTGTTAACGTCTTATCTTGGTGAAAATTAAAGCATTCAGGTTTCATTATTCTGCAACAAATTAAGGTCTTGTGTACGTTATGTAGGTTGCTTGTTATCTCTGCTCCCGTGATATGTGCTAATGTCAGAAATGAGTTGGGTGAAGCACAAAGTACAGTAGCTTTAATAGAGGTTACATAGATGCTGTGTAAGTTCCTTCTAACTTTGGGTTTCATAGTTTTGAAGAGATGTTCATACATGGAAACTTGATGGGATATAAATATTTTGTACCATTGAATTGTAAATAGAGAAATTTCATTTTGAGGATTTCTTTGTATTTCTGTCAACAGTCTTACCGTAAGTTAGCTGTCATTACGACTTGATTTTAATGAGAGTATGTACATGTATTCGCGTCCAAAATATCTTGAATATTATGTATCATCACTTTTTTTCAGAAAATGAAAAAAACATGCATGCAGGATATTAATTCCTACTTGAGACAAAGAAATACTGCAGTACCAGAATAATTTTTGAGAATAATTACATTATTTTATCACTTTTAATTACCAAAGAGCTGTACAGCTACATTAATTAAATAGATACATTACTGACCATTGCAAAGCCTATTACTGCTTACTCTTTAAAGAGCATATCATGAGAACTCATGGCTTTCATCATAAAGTAATGGAGAAATGTACGTGAAAGACTGGTTAATATGCTTTACAACAGTTTTCTCTCTGTTCTGCTAACTTCTTTTATGCAATATTTGGTCACTTCTTTCAATGTACCTTTAACACAGGCAAATAATTTGCTTGAAGATAATTTCCTGATAAGTGGGATAGGAAGCTCATTCTAGCAAATATAATAAACTTACTTTTTCTAAATTATCTAAGCTTCAACAGAAGCTAAATATTAGAGAAACAGCATAAATGAACTGAACTTTTTGAACCTATCTATTTACCATATTAAATATGAAGAAAGTAGTTTCTATTAATATGTAAATCTCTATTTGCTTCGTTAACTAGTTCTGCTGTTTTATAATAAACAAGTGTATGAATTCATATCAATGCGATGAGTCATAGAACCATATGTGGTCTCAAAATACAAAGTGAATATATTTATGCATAACGTCATGTTAATGGGGTACTTATGTAAAGAATTTGGTTGAACATAAGTACCCAATATTCTTGGGAATTATGCCTTTCAGCTTATGTAAGAAAACTTGGCAATATAGAAATTGATTGCGTGACATGTAGAGTCTTTAAGATATCTTTTAAGAGGGTCGTTAAATAATACTCAGAGGCTTTAGTATGAAAAAATAGGCTTGGTGGTTTTTATCTTTATTTTTTTTATGACTTAAGTATTCTCCACTTTTTACCGTATTGTTTATATAAACTTGGTGTAGTGCAATATTTTTTACATTTTTGATAGCCAAAGGACAAGCTCATATGTGTGTATATATTTGTAAATATTATTGTTATTTTTCTAGCTCAAAATGTACCTTCTTATTTATGTTTACTCATTATGATATCACCTTACAAACTCTAGTTTATATAAAAATATCATCATATGTTTGGCAACTTTGTTAGAATCTCCTGTGTGTGTTCTTATCAGGGTTTATGTATTTTCCTCCAAGTATAGGTACAATGAAGGAAAATGAAGTAAGTAATATATGTTCTTCATATTTGTTATGTATAATGGGAATCAACCAGTGTCTTTACTATTGGCATTTTTATGTTCAAATATTTGTCTGAAAGGCACAAAAATTTAAACTTTCCTGAAAAACTCATACTATGAGCAGATTTAAATTTTTTTTAAGCCAACTGTCGTTTTTTGTTAGTATTGTTTGTGTGTAGATACAAATCAAGCATGTGGTGGTATTTTATTCCACTAATATTTTGTACCTATGGCATACATGAACCATGGATAAATTAAAAATGTGTACATTAATGTCAGAAGCATAAATAGTTCGTACTTTCAGTGTAATATATTTACTATCTGTGGTATTTTGTAGACATATCAGATGTGTAGAATCATTTTGTAAAATACCATTAAATATGAGTGATGTTCACTGTAGTCAATAAAATATGAAAGACATCCTACTCCTCACTCATTTCGAAACCTCCAAAAAGAGGTGGCATTCGATATATTAACTAGTTCTCAATGCCGCCCAAGATATTTCATCTTGATATTGAGAGAAGAACTGCTATAGACTTGTTTTGACTATTCAACTGGCATAAACTTCACAAGAGATCTGTTAATTTTGAGTTACATCATCATTATATTGTGTGATAAATTAGCAACGGAAAGAGATAATATATTTCGGATTTTCCATCACGTGAAGTTAACATATAAAATGAAGTGGTGACATAAAAAAAAAAGTAAAACATTTAAGGACCAATTGAAAGGATTCATCACTTCAGTACTTCTACAGCATCCAATATTTTATTATGAAATATAGTGACACTACATGATACACTTAAAGCGAAACATTTAGATCTGGCACTTATGTTATCATCTACATGCTCAACATGATTAGTATCTTTAAAACTAATACAACTTTGCATTAGTATATTAGTATCTTTTCCATGCAAGATTCCCTATTCCTGTAGATGTACCTTTCAGTTTCTCTACCTTAATATTTCCCTTGCTTTTATTTTTTGACACATTTTTACTTTGAGCCAAATATCTAGTGATTTCAGCATGAATAACTTTGCAAGAATTATCTGACCATATATTTTTGAGTGTGTTATTCTTCACTGCTCCTTAGTTTATTGACTCACTGTGCCTCTGGACTTAGTTGTAGCAAACATAATATCTACTGAATTTCTTTTCGGAAGGAATGTCTCGCCATTCTATTATTGAGAAAGAACCTTCAGATTCTAATATTTACATCACCTTCTCTGGAATTCTGCAAACCTTTTTTTTATAGCACTTGCTATGGAATTCTGCAAACCTTTCTTTATAGTACTTGCTACTCAATCAGTAACACCAATTCTTAAAGGGTTCTAGGAAGTGAATGTTGCGTACTCAATGTCATATTTTAAGAAATTGCTTATTTCATTCACTACAAAATTAGTCGCACGATCAGAATGGTAATGTCAGGTAAATCAAAATTACAAAATGCATTCCTTTATATTCTACTAAGATGCTACCATATTTTACTAATGAATTTTCATTAACATTGCCTTTACTTAACACTTACGAGAAAATATTTACTTCACCATACTTGGGCCAGCCAGCAAAATCAATTTATAACTAGCACCACTTGGGTTGCTTCATGCAATATCACTAGAGGTTGCCATTGTGCATATACAATAGTTACTGTGGTGTCCCAGAGATACTTGAGCATTCTTTACTGTCGGTATTATGGAGGAAGTCTGCAATTTATCTGCCTTTCCTCACTCTTGTCTTGGAGTCCATGACTTCCTTTTAGATAATGTTGGGTGGGGGTCCAAATGATTTGCAACTTTTTTAGAAATCAGTTGGACCACCGGAGCCCCTAAATGCATGTGCCTTTGCCCTATTGAAATTTGCTGTTATCAGGTAGGGTTTTAGATTTGCAGTATGCCACGGATTTCATAGTCATGGTTAACTAACATACTCATTAGTATTTACTCACTAACTGCGATACTTTCTTTTGAACAATTTAGGTGGACCAATGGGCTGACCAAGCATTCTATTGTGGAGATATTGTAATCTGTTTTGCATCACGGACTTCTTTTTCTTCAAAGGGCTAGGATGGTGTCCTCTTGCTAAGAACTTTGGTTTTGGTAGGTGTGACCATTACCCTGAGAAAATGCCCTCTCTAACCTCAGACTGTAGTCGATTGCAAACCCTTGACTTGACAAAGCAAAGTCGCAAGCATCACCACTTAACCACGGTGGCTACATTTATTGTTGAATAGATGATGGAAGATGTGATCGGTTGTATGTTATGATTCCCTTTTCTCCTAATGTCTAGGACAGTGCCTTCATGTGAAGGACTTTGGTTTTGGCACATGTGATTGTTATTTTGAGTGAATGCCCTTTCTTACCTCAGATCGTGGTGGGTGCAATCCCTCAACCTGACGAATCAAAGTCACGAGTGTTACCACTTGTCCACGGTGGCTATATTGTGTACATAATTATGAAGAAAATTCTGGACCACAATTCCTTAACACCAAGCAATATCAAAGGTTACAAAGCATATGAAAATAAACTTACTGTAGTTTAGTGATCTTGTAATGAATATAAAAGTGTGTTGAGATATCTTTAATGAATGACCGCCTTTTGGCTTTTTGCTGCAATGCAGTGAACTGGTAGCACTGAGACTTCTTGTAAGCTACACATTATATTTGAAAAGTTGCAAGAATCTGGGGAGACTCTAAGATGCTGGAAACCAGTGAACATCATAGTTATCTTTATAAAGGTAAAGTGAAACAGAGCTTTAAGCAGGCCTGTTTCATTAACTAGCATATTTTGCAGTTATGGAAGACTACTGAAAAAAAAGTTTTCCACACTTGCAGTCATTTAACTTTTTGTCAGGAAGATAACATATAATTAGAGAAGTAAATCCTATGCTAACAAACATTGGAATTTTATGGTTAGGTAAAGCCAATCTTACAAGGAAGAGAGGTTTGAGCAGGTTGCATATTCTTGGATTTTCAAGAGAAAGTAGACTCATTAAGATGCTGCAAGCAATAGCAAGAGTAGATTGAAATGTCTTGATGTGGATGAAAACGTATTTAGACGGAAGGAAGCAGAGGATAAGAAAGTGACATGCAGTGTTTAACTGGAGAAATGTTAGCACTGAGGTTCTGCATGGATTACATTTAGGGACACTTCTGTTCCTTGTATATATTAATAACCTGCCAGAGTCTTTAAAAACATTTGTACATATGCTCAAAGAAGATGCAAGAATTGTGAAGAGAGTAAAGGGTATAATTAGTGGTAGAAAACCTCTGTAAGGCCTAAATGGTCAGAATGAGTGGTTAGACAAGTGGCTAAAGAGAGTCATTGCTTCAAAATGCACAGTAATGAGGATGAGCAAGAGTGCAAGAAGGCCTATGCTTGGATATTCAATGGCAGGAGAGGGACTTCAAAAAGATGTGAACGAAAGAGAGGTAAAGGTAAATGTATTGTTAGATTGGTTTCCGGAAATGCATATAAATGTTATAGTAAAGGCAACATGTGCTATATTTGCAAATAATTAAGGCTTTCTGGCATATGGGTAAAGAAATTTTCAAAAATATCTTTATTACTATAAGGCTGCGGCCACACCAGACGCGACGAGCTAGGAGGTAGCATGGAGCGATGAGCGGCGAGATCGGCGTCATTGCGATACCTGTCCAAATATTAAGCGTCAACGTCTCGCGCAGCAGATAGTCACAAGTCGTCTGTTGGTGGAGAAAGAGAGAGAGAAGAGAGAGAGAGAGAGAGATTGATTCTCCTGGCAAATGTTTTGTAGCTTCAAAACCTTACTATTATATAAAAAAAATTACAGACATTATAAAATAATAATTATTATTATTATTATTATTATTATTATTATTATTATTATTAATATTATTATTTATGTTGCTATGCTTATTATTATGATTATTATTATTACTGTAGTATTAATTTTACCACCCCTACACGCAGTAGCAGCACAACTGAAGAAAATGATGAAAATAGCTAGGGATGTCGCTAGGCAGTTTGTGTCATTTTGGAACATGCTGCATCACATAGCATCAAGCGAGGAGGGTAAGCGGAGTGACAACCCGCTCATCCAGTGTAGCCACCAACATATAATTTAATGAGTTTCACCATGTCGCATCATCCCTCCCCGCTCATTGCATCTGGTGTGGCCGCCGCCTAAGAAATCTTAGCTTGATTATGCAACACCCTTCTGGAATCCACACTTGAAAAGACATATAATTATATTGGAGAAAGTTCAAAGGTATGCTACGAAAGTGGTGACAAAGATACCTTAAATCAGTTATGAAAAAATACTGAGATAGTTGATTACCACCACTCGAAGTTAGATGAGGTAGGGAGATATGATAACTTTTTAAATCTCTCCATGTTTTTGAGAGAGGATAGAGAGTGATATTTTAATTTGGGTGTTTCTAGATTTAAAAGTCATTGTTTGCAGCTTCATAAGAAAGCATATTTGCAAGATGTGAGGAAGTTCTTCTTTAATTTTAAATGGTTGATAACTGCACTTCGCTTGGCAAGGAGACAGTAAATGCTTAATGCATTCATAATTTTAAGGGAAGATTTTTGAAGTAAGCCAACAGGCAGTGGTGGCTCGTAGCTAAAATTATTGGGGGTACTGCTTCAAAAAAAATTTAGCCATTGTTTTAATAATGTGTAAAACGATACAAACATATAAAAACAAAATTAATAAACTTGATAAAATCCCAATTAACAAAAACTGGTTTTTTTTTACTTACAATTAGCCTAAATTGTTTCAGTTCAAGCTTGATCCATTCATTTAAAAAACAAAATCCATTCTTCGTGTTTTGCTTTGCGCAAAAAGATCAATAACTGGCCATGGTTAAATTATTTAAACTTTCTGTAAAATAAAAGAAAAAAAAATTATGAATAAACTAGAATAGCTGGAAGCATAATAATCATCTAAATCTACACTTTATCACATTTAAGAATATGGTACACGGTTTTTAACTACAACACATGCTGAGTCACAAAGAAACACTACCTTACATTTGTACAATAAGGTCAACACTGGGTGAGCAACAGTGCTTTCTCTACCTAGCGTGCAGCTTCTTAAATCGGTCATATGTACATGTGCACAACAGCCAAACACCGCATCGCTCGAATTATAAAGCGCACAATTCCATATGAACAAACAAACAAACATTTATTTCCATTTCTATACAATGGCTATTCTTTTACAAAGTTAAGAGTACACTTATAAGTAGGCATGTAATTAAGCAAAAAGTGAACAGAAAATGAAGATTACCTTGAGTTAACTGATAGGTATAAAATTATAATAACAATACTCTTAGTGTAATAAAATGTTTACAATTTAATGTTGATAATAAAGTAGTAATAGTAATATTCGATACAGGATCGTTATTATCAGCATCATTACCGTATTTGTGTTCCTTACAATGAGAATAATTAGTTCTTGACTTAAAAATAATAAAAGGCAATATCTATTAAAAAAGTGGTTAGTGCTAAGGGTAATTGCATTAAATAATTAAGTTTGATCAGTGTGTGAGCAGTAACTGTTTGTCCAAAAGAAAACTATATAGTTTGCCTTTGAAAGGTCTGAAGGAGGATGAATTTTTAAGATGTTCTGGAATATTGTTCCGGAGTGTTGGCTCTTTAATAGTGATCATCTTTGAACCTGTATCTGTGTTTGATCTGTGAATAAAGAGCTCACTACTCTGTCTTGTGCTGGTTCCCCTTCTATCCCTGACGGTTTTGAAATTAAATAGCCAGCCAGGATAATGATGGTTCAAAATTTTGTATACAAAAACGTAAATAGCATAGGTGACCTTGTAATCTGCCCGCAGCCACCCAAGTTTGATGAGAACTGGTGTGTTGTGGTCATATTTTCTTATTCCTCCCAGGACAACTTAAGCTGGAAGATTAATAAGCTTCTGTATTCTATATATCTAAGTCTTATTAGTAGCTCCCCATACAGTTGTGCAATAGTTAATGTGATCTAGGGCTAGAGATTCAACAACCGTTACTCGAGTAGTAGTCTCAAAATTGTCTTTTATACATGATAAGTTCATTAGTGTGCCTGTAACCTTTTTGCATACTTTATCCAGATGGGATTCCTAGATTTTTTACTGTTTTGCTAGGAGTAATGACATTGCCGCAAAAATTAATTGTTGTGTTTTCTGGAATTTCTGCTATAAAGTACCTTGAACCAATAAACATGCATTGTGTTTTACTTTCGTTAATTAAAAGCCCAGTTTCTTGAAAATAGGTTTTAATTTTTGACAGAGTGTTTTCTGCTCTTAAGGTTAGCTCTGGGAGATTATTAATATCAAAACTAAAGAGTAGCTGAGTGTCATCTGCATATTGTGCAACTAGACAGTCAGGAATAAAACAAGATAGATCATTTACATAAATGGAGAAGAGGATAGAACCAAGGACTGCTCCCTTTGGAACACCAACTGATAATTTTTTTGAGTAAAGATAATGCTGTTAAGACGGATAGACTGTCTGCGATTAGATAGATACTCTCTAAACCAGGTCGGGTCAATATTTAGGTTAGTACATTTATTAATAAGAATTTCATGGTTTATATTGGGTCCTAAGTTTATTATTTTTATGCTAGGGTTAAATAAAATAGATTATAAAACTAGGGATTTATTCTTGAAGTTGATATAAATAAAACAAGCCACTCATCCGGGCATAAATAATAGACGAATCAAGTATAAGTACAAGAATATCAAAGCAAGATAATTAAACTCTATCTAATAGGAAATAAATACAAATAAGAAAGCAATCAGAATAAATAATAAGAAATAATAATAAATAATTATACCTCAACTCTCACACATCCTTTTCCCATAGAAAAAAAAATAAACTTCTATCATCAAAATATGCAAGTGGTTATAATTATAATACTAGTTAACTTTAAATATATACCTACTTTACAAATCTAACCGGTCTGGCGGTTTTATAGTTCTACCAGACCTATGAAGGGGTACTGGTTCTGGTACTGTCATGGGAGCATGCATGGAATTATCAGAACTCAACTATGATATTAGGATTTATAACATTGCTCTCTGGTTCAATAATCACATCAGAATTTGGTGTAAGATTAGTTGGAATAGAAGGCAAAATTGGCTTACCAGTACCACCATAATTCTGATTATTACTGGGAAAAATGGATTCTTCTATACTAGGAGTAAATCTAGGCATGAGTTGGTCTGAATGTCTTTTCCAAACTATATTGCCAACATTTTTAAGTTGTACTTTGTAGTTACGAACACCAAGTACTTCTAAGATTTTACTTTCTAACCAAGGCTTACCTTGACCATAATTTTTGGCAAAAACTGCATCATCTACATTATTTTCTGATTTTTCAAATTTGCATTCTCCTGCAGTTCCTTCTCCCTTTTTTCTTCAGGTTTAATTTTTTCTACATTTCCCCGAAAGTTACAGTTAAACATAATATCAGCTGGAGCCTTCCCAGTTGAGGAATGTACAGTTCTTCTGTGATTATACAAAAACCTACATGCTCTGGTATTATTATCCCCATCAGTATATCTACTAATATCCTCTTTGAAAGCTTTTACTGCCCTTTCGGCTAAGCCGTTAGAAGAAGGGCTATAAGGAGCAGGTGTAATGTGATTAATGCCATTCTTCCTCAGGAAAAACTTCATCTCCTCAGACACAAACTAAGGGGCATTGTCAGAAGCAATTATTTCTGGCAATCCAAAATTACAAAAACTCTGCCTTAACTTAGCAATAGTTATTGCTGATGTGATAGACCTAGTAACATAAACATCTAAAAATTTTGTGTGGGAATCTACAATTATCAAAAAATAAGAGTCACCAATTGGACCAGCGTAGTTTATACACCAAGGTTTCCCAGTTTCAGGCCAGGATAATATCGCTGACTGTGGAGTCTGGAAATTTTCAAAACAAAGTTCACGAGATTTAGTTATTTCTGAAATGTCCTGGTCCAATTTGGGCCACCAAATCCAATTAGGTGCTTCTGCTTTTATTGCAGAAGGTATAATTATACGGTTCCGATACAAGAGAACACCTACATAAATGCTTAGATCTGATTTGACAACGGATTACTCAGAGCTTCTATAACATGAACATATTCATTAGGGGTACTAGAATCCAAACTAGAATCCAGCACTGGCAACCAATTGAGTGCATCCACGACAACATTATCTTTTCCTGCTTTAAAATTTTAGTCATAATCGTACAGTGACAAAAGCAAAGCCCATCGCTGCACTCTAGCATTTGCATTTACAGGAATCTGTCTGGTTCTACCAAACAATCCAAATAATGGTTTGTGATCAGTTCTAAGAATAAATATACGACCCAATAAAAGATATTTAAATTTGCTTACAGCATAGACCAAAGCCAGAGCTTCCTTGTCTAACTGGGAGCAATTTAATTCTGCAGATGATAACTTTTTACTAGCAAAATAGACCGGTTTTTCGATACCATGCATTTCCTACCTCAAAACGCAGCCAACGCCCACTGGAGATGCATCTACTTCTACAATTACTGGATGATTTCCATCAAAATTAGCAAGAAATTCTGACTTGGATAGCTCTGCTTTGACCTTACTGAAAGCATTAGCTCCTACAGATGACCATTTAAATTTGGCACCTTTCTTCAACAAATCATATAAGGGAGACAAAGTACTAGAAAAATTCTTTACAAATCTGCTATAATAGGTAACCATACCCAATAAGGATTGTACATCACTGACATACTTTGGAAGGGGTGCTTCCAAAATAGCTTCAAGTTTTTTGGGTGATGGTTTAATTCCATCATCAGAAATAACATAGCCTATATACTCAAGAGAATCAGTATTCAAAACAGTTTTCTTTTTATTTATAGCTACATAGTGCTTTAGGAATTCCCTCAAAACTCTGTCTAGTCTTTAATCATGCTCTTTTTGTGTTTGTCCTCCAATAAGAAATTAATCAAAATAGGCCACAACACCATCGATATTCATCAAAATCTGAGAAATAAATCTTTGAAAGATAGCTGGTGATGATGCCAAACCAAAAGGAAGTCTTTTATATTTAAAAAAAGACCTTTATGAGTATTTATTACAAGAAGCTTTTGGCTTTCATCATCAACTGGTAATTGCAAGTATGCATTTTCAAGATCAATTTTAGAAAAAAATTTACTCTTGCCAACTACTGATAAAATCTCAACTACCTTGGAAGTGGATATTTATCACAAATAATGGTTTGAGTCAACTCTTTAAAATCTCCACAAATCCTTATATTTTTCTTATCTGCTTTTAATACTTGAACAATGGGAGCCGCCCATTCACTAAATTTATTGGCTCACTAATGTCATCAGAAACCAATTTATCTAAAGTATCCTCTACTAATTTCTTATAATGAAATGGCACTGTTCTAGCCTTCTGAAATTTTGGCACTGCATTACCTTTAAGATTAGCCTTAGCTACAATGCTCGTAATTGGCAATTTTGAATCAGCTGAAAATTTATCTAGCTGAGCTCTAGCATCCATTACACTGTTTATTATTTTATTTTCACAATCAAAAACACCTGTCAAAGCAATTCCAATCTTAGACATTAAATCCCTACCACACAAGTTTGGGTTGCAATTGTCAACAACATAAAATCCATGTCTTATACTGAAATCATTATAAACAACAGTCACAAAAAGTTTCCTTATGACTGTTTCCATAAGCTTTTAGTTTTTTTTTATTACAATTCTGCAACCTATAGTAGAAACTCCAGCACCACTATCTACTTCATATGGAATTTCTTTACCGTTTAAGTGTAAATTAATCTTGGTTATTACAGTAGGATTATTTTCCACACTCAAAATCCTGTTTTCTTTCTCTACTAGAGCAGATTCATTTAAACTTAATAACTGATTACAATGACTATCTTCCTCAAGTAGGGTTTTTTCAAAAACTGCATTAGCTTTCTTCTTACCCTCTCTGTTTTTTTCTGACAAAGCAGAGATTTTTTTTTTCATATCTATGTTATTATAAATACTATTAGTAACTTTGAGCAGTGCAGTGTCCATCAAGAGTTTCTGTCTGAAGCCATGTTGGATAATAGCTAATAGTCTGTTTGTCTCTAGATATGACATTAGTTGGCATGCAACGATTTTTTTCTAATACTTTAGAGAAAATGAGTAGCAGGGAAATGGGAGGATAGTTTGTCACATCTCTGTCCTCCTTTTTATGCAGAAGTATTACATGTGATTTTTTCCAAGAGTCAGGAAACCTTTTAGTAACAATGGAAGTGTTTATAATAACTAGAATATAAGATACAATCATGGGTAGAGCATCTTTGATGAACTGAAATGGCATACGATCTGGACCATAAGAGCCAGAGTTTCTTAGGCTCTTTATGGTAAGAATTAGAGTAGCACAATTGTCAGGATTGATCTTAAAAACTCTTTTGTTCACAGTGGAGGGTTGGGGGCCTGTGCTGGCTGGTGACCGCCCTGTGTGTCCTCCATGACCCGTTCCACCCATCCGTGGGTGGAAAATTTAAAACAGTTTTGTTTACATTGGAAGAATTGTCATTTAAATAATTACTCATGTTCACTGAGTTGATGTTTTCTTGCATTATCTCATATCTATTTTTCTCAACGTTAGCAAAATAGTTATTAAAGTTTTCCGTTTTGTATTTCAACTCCGCAATAGTTTCATAACTTTCTGAGGTAATCTTTCCATTTGGTATCATGCTTTTTATCACTTTCCATGTAGCTTCTATATCATGTCTAGAGTCATTAAATTTTTTTTGTAAAATTTCTTTTTAACTTATATTACTGAGGGATCTGGTACGTTTCTTTTCTATTTTATAACGTTCGCGGCGAGTCATATCATATCTATTCATTTTTAGCTCTCTTTGTATTTGATTTCGGATATGCATTGCCTCTTTGATATCATTAGTTAGCCAGGGGGCTGAGGGGAGGTTATTTTTTTTGTTACAAAGGGTGTATAGCTATCTAGGCATTCACGGAAGACTTTTGTCGGAATTTCAACCTGCAAATCTATGTTATCTGTGTTTATTATACCACTAAGTGCATTTCTGTTGTTGATTAACACTTAACAAAAGATATCAGGGGAGTAATTTTTTAGGCACCGGAATATATTGGAGAAAGGTTTCTATTTGGGCTCTTTTAAATTTAGCATAGCAATGCTGAGCTCATGATCTGCAATTGGGCAGGGAACTACGTCCCAATAGGGTATACTTTCCACTTTATTTGTTATTATCAGATCTATCAGAGTCCTAGAATTAGGGATTACATGGGTCGGTATTGTTACATTTTTGTGTGAACTTCACAGTGTTGCTCACCCTTTTCATTTTGTTATCTGCTGAGAGCAAGTCATCATTAAAGTCAACAAGTATGTATACGGATTTATGGCGCACAAAGATATTTCTGAATGCTTCTAGCAGATGACTAAGTGAACTGGAAGGTGCTTTTGGGTGACGGAAAACACACCCTATAATGAAAGATGGAAGTTTCTTATACTGCATAGTGATCCATATATCTTTGAGTTCTTCAGTTTTTTCTAGACCTTTGGTTATTTCTGTTGCACTGAAATAGTTTCTAACATAAATACAGACACCACCCCCTCGGCCATAGTCATGATGTAACGTTTTAAACTCTGGGATATTTACATATTTATTTTCTGTTGTATGAAGAAGCCAAGTTTCACTTTTGTTAGCATTATTATATCCTCAAAATGAACAAGAAGGGACTGGGCGTTCACATGCACTAATGTTACATTCTTACCATGCTTTGTCATATTTGCAGTTTGTTCTTGGTTAATTTCGACTGTGTGATTCTGCTGGGATTTCATCACCATAGTATATTCTGAGGGTAGTCCATGGATCCCGGTGTCTGTACCTGCTGTTGTATGAGTAACGCTGACTTGAGTATGTGCCATGGTATGATTGGGCCTTCCCACATTTTGTATGCCTAGCTAATAGTCTAGGGTTGTAAGAGCCATCTCTCCCAGGGAAGTCTCTCGTGTGGGGACGGCAATGAGAGAGGTTTGTATTGTCACTTTCTGTACTTTTGCTGATTGGGATCTTTTCATATGCTCTTTGCGGTTTTTCCAGTATGGTTGTAGTTTGGTATATTTTGTAGATAACCCAGGTTGTGTCCACTGTTTGTCCCCGCGAAATGGCTGGACAATTGTGCCTGTAGGTCATTGATTCATTTTGTAAGCCATGTATTCAAATCCTTTTGATATCCTTACTGCAAAGGAGATCCAATTTGGTTTGCGAGAAAACTTCCTAATCAAAACTTCTTTAGAGGGAATGCCTTTAACTGGCAAGATATTACATTTCTCTCTCTCAGAGGGGTTGCCAGGAATGCGAATATATATTTCAGCTGTAACCCTTGCACTATTGGGTAACTGTGGCTGTGGGGAAGAGGACTTCAATGGACTGTTTAGATTAGAGACTGCTCCTATTTTGTCTTTTCTGTTTTCTTCATTGTTTTGCAACCTATTGCCAGGTTGGTTATTTGTGCTGGATGGTGTAATTTGGTTATCTTGGTTAGTGATGTTGCTATGTTGCTAGGAGTAGTGGAGAAGGGCTCTATATCTTCTTCACTGGTTTGCAACCCTTTACTGGATTGTTACAAAGATTTTTGTAACTTTTTCATGAACTAGGGGATGGCTACTGACATTAAGCTTAAGGATTATATAATGTACAAGTATAAAGAAATATAAAAGAAAAAAAGATTAATTATATTGAATATCATCGATTATATCTTGTGAAAATAGGGGGTGCAGCAGTTCCGAAGTGCCTATGCACGAGCCGCCACTGCCAACTGGATAACAGGACCTTGTGATTTTATCACACAAACAATTGTGATGTAGTTACTTCCTGTAACACAACATGTGTTGTTAGTCACATCATAGTACTTCAACTACAAGCAGCTAAATCAAAATAAAAAAATGGAGAACGTAGCATTCACAGGGAAATATATGAAGAAAAGAGAATACCTGGATTGTGCTTACAAGGTTTTCAGTTCGTCTGAACAGAAAAATGATATGAGCCTCAAATGTTAACTATCACTGAGAGTTTCATTAAGCCTTGACAGCTTACAACTCCACATACTCCCTTATCTAGCAATGCTCATACTACTACTACTACTAATAATAATAATAATAATAATAATAATAATGGTAATAATAAAAATAATTATAATAATAATAATAATAATAATAATAATAATAATAATAATAATAATAATAATAATAATAATAATAATAACAACAACAATAATAATGATAACTAATAATAATAGTAATAATAATAATAATAATAATAATAATAATAATAATAATAATAATAATAATAATTATAATAATAATAATAATAATAATAATAATAATAATAATAATAATAATAATAATAATAATAATAGTAATAATTGAAGTATGGTCGAGATAAAAAAAATAATGTATATCACTTACCTTAACTTAACTCCACCTGCACGTATTGGAAGTTAAAAATCCACTTACAACTGTTCAAAACCCAATTTCTTGCCCCCTTTCTCCAAACCACCACATACAAAGATAAATCAACACCTACACAGGGAGCTACCGCTAAGCCTCCACTACTCAACCAATAATGGAAATCCATCACACAACTTATCAACTCCACAAGCACTGCTCTTCACCCCCCGAACGCCCGCCCAAAACTGTAAACAACATCCCGTTCACAGTGTTGCCAAACCCTACTGTGTTACCAGGTCCAAATTATACAAAATCATAAACAAAAACTATTGTTTCCACAAAACACCATGCTCCCTTGATCTTAAGAACACTAAGAGCACCACCAACTCCCCCACCAAGAAATGACCACCCATCTCTCGGCACTCCTCCCCACTCGACAATCCCGCCACATAATCTCTCATCCACACTGGTTGTCGTCTTTCTCGGTTCGGTTGCCATGGAACTTTATTCTCCTGTACTTCAATTGGCCCTTCATCCTCAGTAGACGAGTCCACCGCTCTCTTAATATCCAGAATGTGCCAAGGCATCCCATCTACTGACACATTATTTTGGGAATTCACATTGGCCACCGTACTCCTTCCCCATTGCGATGTGCATCTTGAGTTTGGTGGCTTTGCCTACACCTCATCTCCAATCTTGATGGAGCCTGCCCGTTCGTCTCCTTTATCCATCTTTGGTACCTTGCTTGGATGTCGCCACTCATACATGAAGACTGCTGGCTAGTACAGTGGTAACGCGCTGGCTTCGCATTCACGAGGTCGAAAGATCGGTTCCCGTCCAAGACCGAGAGTTTAAGCTGTTTACTGGCAGGAACTGCTGTGGTTGGACATCACAGTGGGGGGTTGGGGCTTGCCCTGGCTGACGAATACCCATTGTAATGAAATGGAAATAAAGTTTTTTTTTGTTTGTTTTTGTTTGTTCTGTGGCACAGTTCCTTCATCCTGATCCGACCTAGGGGACACATTTTACCAGAAGACTGCTTTCAACGTTGACACCTGAGCCCTCTCCGCCATGGCCTTGCTTGTTCGATGATGTCGTAATAATTCCATTCCCACTAGGACGATACGCAGCTCTAAAATAGCGCTTGATATTCTATTTGTCAAGCATCTCCTTCAAAGCCTGTGATCTTAAGGCTGTACTGTTGTCTACCAATACTTTATCAACAATCCCCATTTATAAAACAACCCATTCAACACTCCTGCAATTTTCTCTCCATTTTCTGCTCTTAGTTCTCTCCAAATGGCCACTCTGCCTGGTCCAAAATCAACCATAGACAAATACAAACCCTGCCTGTAGTGTGTTACATCAATCGCCAATCTCTTGCAGTTGTCTTCCACCCTAAGCTTCCCGGCCTCATGCACAACTGGTGGAGGACGATCGACTGGCACTTGTCGCAGCACCTAACTACTTGCTGGATCTTGTCTCTTGTGACTCCTGGATCACCCTTCCTTGTTACAAACAGAGTCCTATCGACTCCCATGTGATGCATTTGATGTAAGTCCTCCACACTCGCCACTCTTGCACAACATACTCTGACCTCTTCTGACATCTCATATGTAACTCCTAACCAGGCCTTCCTCACCCTAGTTAACGCATCTGCCTTGTTCTTCTCCAACGGTACAAAACACACGTGCAACTCCATCCCACACTCCTCTATCAGCTCTCGCAAGGTTCCCAAGCGACGCTTAACTATCATTTCCGAGGCTCCCTTCATCCAAATCCTGTGCTCTGCTGCTACAGTTGACTTCAACCAAGTAAATACTGTCGCCGAGTCCGTCTTCACCTCAACATCTCGCAGTCCCCACTTCACAGCTAGATTGAGTCCTTTCATTACAGCATCCAACTCTGCTACGTTGATATGGTTATAGTCCTACTTCTTCCTCAACCATGCACCATCCTCCACGGTCTCATTGTCAATCTCTAAGATTACTGGCAATACTGCTTGCATCGCTCCACACGACACCCTTACCTGACTTCGGGGCATACTATCTCCCTCTCACTGGGTCATCTTGTCTCACTCTCCTTATAATCTCTTGCAGCATCTCCATTGTAACCAACCAGCCACAGGATGATGGCCCACCAATTTTACGCACACGAAAAGCAGCTCTCACCTAATTAAGTCTTTCTGCACTTCCGGAATCTCATTATCCCTACGGAAAACAAGCTCACCATTCTTCCCTATTTCCAATCTCAAATCCAAAGCAGTTCCCCCTTCTAGTGGCTCTTGTGGTTTCGTAGCCAGTCCATACAGATGCAGCTGCTCCACAACTCCTGATACACTAACCTTGGTCTCATCTATACTGTATACAAGTTTGTGGCCGCTTCCATCCCTTTCCTCTTGCTTAGTACTGTCTTGAAGATCTTGGTCATGATTCTTGGTGCTGAACTTAGTCCAAAGCCCAGCCTTGTTAGGCAGTATGTCCTTCCTCTATAATTCACAAGTTGGTAATTTCACAGCTTCTCTGCAACATGGACTTGCAGGTAAGCTGACTTCAGATCAAGTATAGCAGAGGCCCCACTCATTTGCCTCCACTCCCTCAGTCTCACTGCAAACATCAGTAGCATCATCTCCAGTGTGAGACATAATGTATTAGTTAAGTTCACGGTAGTCCAGTAGTGGCTGAACCTTGTTCTTGTTGGGCTGGACCACCGCCATCAATGGTAGCACTCCACATTCTACTTACATCCCCCATGGCACCAGTATATCTTCATCGATCCACCTCTTGGTCAAATTCTTTACTAACAGGCTCTCTCATTGCAGCCCATCTTGTTCTTTAACACTGGCAGCCCCCTCTTTCAAAATACCACTCCACCACCCACTTAGTACTGTCAGACTCTGCAATGAAATCCTTGTCCACGATCTTGCACAGACTGGCCTTCTGTTCTGTGGCTTGCTCTCCTATCAACTACCCATCTTCCTTAGGTTTTACTTTTTCTGCCACCCTTTCAAGCCCTGCATTCACAGTTGTTGCTGCACACCTTATCCTGCCTCTCACTACTTGCGAAATGTTCACTGGTACCAGCACATTGCCAAAAACTGCAAATCCATCACAAATTGTCATACCACCCAGTCTGTTAATCATATCCATTCCAATTACTACATCTATGCCAGTTATCACCTTAGCAATCACAATTGCTGTAGTTCTCAGGTGTATTCCTTGCACTGTCAACTCTATCTCTTTACTTACCTTCTACCTTCACTGTGCATTTCCCCACCAATTGAGAAGCACACACTGTGATGGAGCAACCTGAATCGATAAGTGCCCTCACCTTCCTTCTTCTCATGCTAACACTGATGACTGGTAATGAAGGTGGAAATGCCTTTAGTTGTCTGAGGGGGTAGCTTCCGGCGCAGCAGCTCCCCCTTACCCATTTCCCTGCTCGCAGCGGCTTGCAATATGACCTTCCTTCCCACACTAGAAGCACATTATGGGTGGTCGTGGCTCCTTGCACTCTCTTGCCATATGAGGCCCACCGCACCTGTAGCAGCGACTCTTGAACATCATATTTTTTCCTTTCCTGCCTCTTTGCTGGCCTTGTGATGGTGAGACCCCCGGCAATTGGGGCCTTTGTTGACGTACCATCAATGACGGTCCTCTGGCTGCAACTGCTGCAATTTCTTAACCCCCAACACCTGATGTTAACACTCTAGCTTTTGCAATTACCTCAGTCATATCTACTGTTTCAACATCCTTTGTATGCTGAAGTTCCATGGAGATCTGATCTGGGAAACCAGTCACAAATACCAGCTTTGCAGGCCATTCCAGACCCTCTCCCTTCTATCCTGCCAGTCCTGCTAATCACCTGAGATCTTTTGCAAAATCATCCACTTGCTCCCCTGACCAGTATGTCTTTCTAAGCCTTCCATAGGCCTCGAACATCCCTTTTGAGAAGGCCAACTTCAATATGCTCTAGATCTTCTTGGCATCTAGCTGATCATCATCACTCATTTTGAGATACAGAGCCAATGCATCTCCTTCAGGTACAAAGGTATAAAACTGGCTAATTCTTTAATTTCCACTAATCTCGCCACCAAGTAGGCCTTTTTTTTAATCAGGCAACCACATCACCTTGGCCATCAAATGATTTCATCATTTCACCATGTAATTTGCCTTTTCCAGCCGTAGTGATTTTTAGACAGCCTAGATAACTTGTGGTCGAGATAGAAAATATAATGTATATCACTTACCTCAACCTAACTCCACTTGCACGTATTGGAAGTTAAAAGCCCACTCACAACCGTTCAAAACCCGATTTCTTGCCCCCTTTCTCCAAACCGCCACATACAAAAAGAAATCAACACCTACACTGGGAGCTCCCACTAAGCCCCCACAACTCAAAAATAAAGAATTCCGTCACACAACTCAGCCAATTAAGCAAATCCATCACACAACTCAACAACTCCACAAGCACTGCTCTTCACCCCCAAACTCCTGCCAAAAACTGAAATCAACATCATGTTTACAGTGTTGCCAAGCCCTGCCATGTTACCAGATCCAAATTATACAAAATTGGGAGCTGCTGGCACAGGTGAATGCGTGCTGTTTCATCCTGTTCCCTAGCTCAGTGATTGGTCTGCCAATAAAGCTTTGCCTACCTCACTACTCTCTCTCTCATTGGCTGGAACCTTTGTTGGTGAACAAAGGCCAAAGCCTTGTTCTGTCAGAACTTTCAAACTCAAAAGTATTGTTGGTATTCAGGAGCATATAATATATATACTTTATAACCAAATATCACTTTATAATGGCACATCCTAATGCATTTCTTCATATTCTTAACTTGTTTGCACTATTGTTTCTCATCATATTTTCTCTATTTTACCTCAAATTTCTAAAGCACCTGTCTTTGTCTGTCTTCACGGCCAGTCAAATTTTGGGAAATCGGAAAAAAATAATTTAAGGTTTTGGGGTTCAAAATGCTCAGAATAGGATGATCTATACATTGGAAAGGGTTAAAATAGTATAAAAAAAACTCTGGTCTGAAATTTTATATATACTAGTATAGAATCTGTAACACAGGTTATTCTGCCATGACAGTATTAGTCCGCCAGGCGCTATTTTGCCGTGATTATGCTCTGATTGGTCAACCATCTTCCAGCATTCGTCCACCAGGCATTATTTTGCCATCAATGTGCTCTGATTGGTCAATCATTCTCAGACTGGAAATAACACTATCCGAACCGACCCTAATGTCTTGAATATATTTCAAGACAGTTTATTTCTACGTAGATTATGAAAGTGTTGTTTTGCATGAGAGTTTTGTTTATTGTAGTGTAAGTGTATGTATGCAGATTTACAGACATTGTATGTATACTTATTCATTTATATTAAGTATGTATAAGTATTCTTATGCATAGTGTATGCATAGCCCAGAAGTGGAGAGAGAAATCTGCTTCGCTAGGCTTTCTGTCAATCAATCTTTTACCGCGTCATGATAACGTTGATTACTTTTTGTAAACAGAGAGTTCTTCACAATTATATTTGTCCACATGGTCAGTACATGATTTTTCTTGTGCTGAATGGAAGATATATTTAATGACATTGTGAAATATTGTTCCAATGATTATGAAAAATGTGAACGATAGAGTTTGTGCCTTGTTTCACTTGTGAGTTTATTCTCAGTTGCTGTCGTGAGATGCTACGAGGCACTCATGTTAACGATATGTGAAATTGGTTGTAGCTGAAATTTACAAAATACGTTTGCTACCGTGATCGTTGACGGTGCTTGCTCTCGTGAGACACTACGAGACACTAATGTTTACTGTGTTTATTGACAGTACTTATAAGTTTGTTAATGAGTAATTAGTTGCTCTCGTGAGACACTACGAGACACTCAAGTAGCAGAACGTGGTAAAGATACGTGGATCAGAAGATATTCGAGTTTGATTTGGAGTCCCGTGATTACTGATGACATTTGGGTGTTCCGGATAGATGAGTACAGGTTTAACTTATTTCTAACAATGTTCATAACTACATGTGAGGGACAGAATGAGCTCATTTAATAGAACTCTCGTAGGTAGAATGTATGTTGGAAAATTTATTATTCTGTATGAGGAAGGTTTAATTTAAGGTGAGGAGAATTTATTTAATAATTCACATATCAACAGGTCACAAACCCCCTTATAAAATATTTGCATGTATGTCTATGCACGTAATATTAATTATATTTTATTGGTAGAGGATTTTAATTTTGAGATCGTTTGTAGGCCTCTGCCGAAGCCGTGTCAGGATTTCCGGATTTAGGAGGTTATAATATCGAAGGGTAATAACACATAAGAAATCCTCCACACCTAACCTGGGCATTAGTTTGGGCCTTTTCTGATATTCATATTTTTTCTGTTCCCAATCTGTAGATCTCGTTATTTGGAGTATTTTGAACCCTTGAACATGTACTCGCAAATAATTGCATCGTAAATGAATTTACTAAATTTTCCACGTTTTACTCACCACTGACTGGACGAGATTTTTCAGATTCTGAATAAGGTAAGGTAAGATTAGGTTTGGTTAGCAATTTCTGAGAGAAATGAAGTTCAAAATCGTTCAAAACACATAACAAACCATCGGAAAAACACTTTGCATGTCTAACTCCAGAAAAGGCCTAAACTAAAAATTTACCTCAAAATGGAAAGTGGGGGCTAACTGCCATGCTCTAACCAAACCAAAGCTTATCTTCCCAGGGGAAATGGAAATTGGGACTAACACATTCACGGCAAAATAAAATCTGGCTGACTAATACCGGTAACGGCAAAATAACCGTGCTTGGGAGATTTACACCTTCCATGATGCTACCACGGTGTCTTTTAGCAAAGTTATGTTTATAAACGAAAGTTCCAGCCAATGAGAGATAGGCGGAGCTTTATCGGCGAACCAATCTCTGAGCTAGGGGACAGGATGAAACAGCACGTATTCACCTGAGGCCAGCCGTTCCCTACAAAACCATAAACAGAAACTATTGTCTCCACAAAACCACAAGAATTTACGATTCTTCTTCTTCTTCTTATTTTATATTATTATTATTATTATTGTTATTATTATTATTATTATTATTATTATTATTATTATTATTATTATTATTATTATTATTATTATTATTATTATTATTGTTGTTGTTGTTGTTATTATTGTTACTATAATAATAATAATAATAATAATAATAATAATAATAATAATAATAATAATAATAATAATGATGATGATGATGATAATAATAATAATAATAATAATAATAATAATAATAATAATAATAATAATAATAATAATAATAATAATAATAATACAAAGATATGCAATTTATAAAAAAAAAAATATTACAGTACTTTCTCATCATGTCTGGTCGTGGCAAGGGAGGAAAGGTGAAGGGCAAGTCCAAGTCGCGCTCTAGCAGAGCTGGGCTGCAGTTCCCTGTGGGTCGTATCCATCGTCTCCTGCGTAAAGGGAACTATGCAGAACGTGTAGGTGCTGGAGCTCCTGTTTACTTGGCAGCTGTCATGGAATATCTGGCTGCTGAGGTTCTGGAATTGGCTGGAAATGCTGCCCGTGACAATAAGAAGACCCGTATCATCCCTCGCCACTTGCAACTGGCTATCCGTAATGATGAGGAATTGAACAAGCTCCTCTCTGGAGTGACAATTGCTCAGGGTGGAGTACTGCCCAACATTCAGGCTGTGCTCCTGCCCAAAAAAACCGAGAAGAATTCTCCGGTTTTTTTGGGACATCCACCTGAACCCATATATAGTAATTAAATAAAAATCTTAAAAAAATTCCTCATCATTACTAAAAAAAAAAAAAAAAAAAAAAAAAAAAAAAAAAAAAAAAAAAAAGTAATACTGGGACAGTAAAATCATACCTAATAAAAACTTAGCAAGAGGGTTTGCCCCTCTCTATTAACTCTTACTTCCTTAAATTTCGTGCTTACCCCTCCAATCCTTCCCATCCTTTACCCCCCTCTCTCCTCACCCCACCAATCCTATCCCATCCCAGTCAGTCAGTCAGTCAGTCGGTTATACTATGCAGACTTTACCGTTGCAATACTACAGCTGAAAGTTTTTTTGGACTTTAATAAGACTGTCTAGGACAGTTCGATGTTAAGTCTTCCTTAAGTTACGGTTCTTTTTCTATGCCTATGTCAACACCGAGGATACACGTCTCTTACTATACCTTCACATCTTACAAGTCCCAACACTTGCCGATGATGATGATATTCTCCCTTGAGGGTGACCGGACCTTCCCTTTTTGGCTCGCAGGTGGGGTTGTACCAATCTGTAAAGATAGTAGGAAACATAATTGTTCAGATGAGGATTATTAGTTTACATCAACCAATATTCTTATAATGGCCCTGGATAGGCTGAGAAATTGGTTCTCAACCTCGTGAACTCCTATTTTGGTGGTGAATGAAAGTTATTACATAGTTATCTGGGTGGAGGGTATTGACTGATGGTATTCAGTAGACTCTCCATGTAGATGTTTGTTGCTAGTCTGATTATGGAGCTAGGAACATGTAGGACAGTGGGATCTATGCCCACCATCCCCTCACACAACGCTCACACCAACATCTCCACCCCATGCAACACTCAAACACGCAATACAGTCACAGGTAACACTCAGACCACAAACACACCCACTCACCACACCAGGTCCCAGGGCCTCAAACTTAAATCCCATACCCGCACACCTCAACAACCTATCCAAACACCTTCTTCTGCCTCCTCTTCCCAACAACAAACCCTCTTCACAGTTGATGAGCTCACCAACCTCATTACTCAGGCCATTTAGGCAGCCGTTCGACTCCTTGCAACCAACGCCTCTCCTCAAGATGCCTACAATCATGTCATCTAAGTAACCCATTCTATCGTCGCCCAAGCCCTCGTCGCCAGGAACCACTGCCAGCCTCAACAAACCACCACTCCTACTACCTCCACCTCCTTAAATCATCAAGATTTCTAATCTCAGGATCCTACACTGGAACGCCCACGGTCTCAGACACAAGGTACAACACCTGGAAGGCATTGCCAAGGCTGACAACATAGATGTCATCATGGTTCAAGAAACCCTGTGCACGGAGCAAAACACTCCAAAAATATCAGGATATAAGGATTCTACCAACACTTGCCATCACTGTTTCTCTTTACGTTTTGTTTTCTTCGTGCCCATACCCGATGAGGGCAGATTTATTTATTTATTTTTTCCCCGTCCTGGGGTCACAATCATAAAAAAAGATAAAAATAAGAATACTGAATAATGCACTCCAATGATTAGATTTACAGAGAAGTTAAATGCTAATAACACTCATTCTAGATCCACCACATCCCAAGCTCCTTATCGATAATGTTCTCTTTACGTCAATATTGTGGAGGTAACTATTGATGGTAAGTAGACTTTCGAACAACATATTCGTTGAATATATTCCTCAGTGGCATGAAAATTAGAATCTTTAGGACGTCTTTTCAGATTTTTGGTGACAAATCTACAATAATGAATTGGTTCAAGTCCTCTATGCTTCTCAGTCTGGAGTATTGCTCCTCAACTGGCTCACCGGCTACAGATTCTCATCCTAGGTTATTGGGTAAATACTTGCGTGTGGTTAAATTTCTTATTCCTATGCCGCCGACTTGAGGCACAGAAGCGCCGCTAACTCTCTTTGCTTATTGTTCAAATTTTATCTCAGTGTTAATCACCCTTTGCAATCGGGCGTTATATGGCTTATTACATTCCACTCGCATTATTAGTTGTGCTTTTTATTTCGTCGTATCTAATACCAATCGGTTATCAAGAAGTATTCCAGCTAACACTAGGAAGTGGAATGAATTGCCTAACCATGAATCAATGGAGCTTCAGAAGATTAAGGTAGGCACAAGTCGATTTTTATTAAGCAGACCTCAACGCTGTCTTTTTAAAAATTACAGTGGAATAATGCCAGTATTGCAATACTGAGTTATTCTGTTTTATATAATCTCTTTTCCCTTTTCCTCATAGAGATCTTATAGTTTGTTTTTCACTTCTCTTCAACTGTTCATCATCATCCTCATTAGGGTGAGGATAGACAAGGGGTCATGATTGACGAAATTGAATTCTGATTTTTTTTATAGATTCTGTTTCATAATCTTCTTTGCAGAGCGAATATTTATGGTCTTATGTAAGCATAAGGAAAATCGTGGTTTCCTCATTGACATTAATAGATCAACATGCTCGTTTGTTGGTCTCTCGATTTTCATTTTTCTCTCCCGTCATGTCTGTTACAACTGAGGCAGAAAAATTCACTGGTGAATGGTTTACTGTGACTGTAATACATGTCAAAGAGAAGAAAACAGAAATAATGAAGAATGTGTTGTTCATTTCGAAAGATGTGATCGAAGGCTGATAGAAAGATTTGAGATGCTTGATAGAAAATACGATGATTATATTGATAAAAGTCAATCCTACAAAAAAACGAGCGTGCTTGGGTAGTTATGGTGTTGTTCAAAAGAAGTCCTGGACAGTAAATCTAATTAACGAGGAATCTTCAAAGTATTAAATACTTTAAGGTCAGGCTGCCCCAATATGGATGAAAAATTGCTGACATGCATCACCCTTGATGACCAAAAGTAACAAATAGAGAGACCTTTTTTTTTAATTTTTATTTTTTTTTTATTTTTTAGCCCAGGATGTATTGAATATATTTAAAAATATTTTATTTCTTCATACTTATATTAGTGTTCATATGCATCATATTCCGTTTATTTTTTAATTAGCGCGTATGTATGTCCGTCTATATACAGATACGCATAATGTATGTGTAGTGTTATGGCTAAGAATACTCCCTAAATAGCTCGCTAGTATTGTATATGATCGTCACGTGAATTTTTATTCTTATATCATACTGTATACTGTGGGCTTTTTATAATTTTTCTTATTATTTTTATTTTATACGTATCAGTGTAATATACATTAGTAAATATGGTAAAAATATTATATTATATTTATATATAGTAATTATAATGCGAATTGCAACTGTATTTTCTAAAATGTCTGTGTTTGAGAGAAGAGTGTTTTTGTTTTGTTTCGGGCGGACTCCAATATTTATCCCAATATAATTCTCATTTTAATTTCACGTGTTTTAGAATCTCTCCCAAGATTTACTAACTTCCAGCCCCTTTACATATGTATAGCTCATTTTAAACTATTCCATCCTAATGTTCCTAATAGTAGAGACCGAGATTCAGATTTACTTTGCTGCTGAAAAACCTTTCATCGCTTCCTGAAAACATCATTAATTAGTGTCACAGCTGCAGTCTGACTAGTCAGTTTTCTTGACCACATAGATCAGAATTAGGGCTCCTTAAGAGAACAAAGAATTTTATGAGTGAAATATTTAGTGTCATTATGAAATTTCACACTAAAAGTTATAAATGATTATTATAGCAAAGATGTTTCACTTAAGAGCTTAATGAGTTAGTTGTTGCTGGGATTTCGAACAAATAACGTGCATTTGAGTCACGTGAAGTTGCTTGTTGCTGATATTCCTGATAGGACACTCGTATTTCAATACGAATTTACCGACGTCTAAACACATTCATCGATAAGTAAACAACATTATATGATATTTGCAACAAAATTTCATATTATACGTGTGAGGTATACACGAGCTCCTGTAGTCACAATATATGTTGGAACATTTTATTATTCTGTATGAGAAATTCATAATCTAAGTTGAGAAGAGTTTTCTTTATATATGTACAGTTCACGAACTCTCTTTGGGTATTTACATGTATGCCTATGCATGCGGTATTACTCATATATCTCATGGTAGCGGAAGTTATTTTATTGATCGTTTGTATGCCTATACCGAAGTTGTTTTGGGTTTCCAATTGTAAGGGGGATCTAAGGTTCTTGTCAATTTTAATGAAATTGGTTTTAAGATAAATTGCTTGTATATTCTTATTATGTACCATGTGCTCCTTTGATTCAAAGAGGATACCTTGTGTCTTATTTTCATTATAGTATTTTTTATAATGTCTGATCATAATGTCTGGCAAGACGTTTTCTTTTCTTATTGTCATTACTTAGTGTTTTCCCTGCGCTGTGCTACTGAACTGTCAGGAATAATGTTAGACTGATTATTCACATAAATAGGGTAAAGGAATGGGCTGACTATTGGTCTTTGGGGACACATCCATTGCAACCTCCTCATTTAAGACAGTGGTTGCTGAAATGAGGATGTTGCGATGGATGGTTGGTGTGACAAGGGAGGATAGGATTAGCAACTCATGGATCAGAGCAACAGTTAGGGTAGTAGAGATTTCGAAGAAAATGCAAGAGGCAAGACTAAGATGGGAAGGGCACATCACGAAGAGTAATGCAGAAAGTGACGAGAAAAGATCATGGGATGTGGAAGTACATGGAGGAAGAAGGAGAGGAAGACCCAAAACAAGGTGGAGAGATTACATAGCAGTGGACACGAAAGAGAAGGGCCTGGATATTAACATGACAGGAAGCAGAGGCAGGTGGAAGCGGTTCATAAAAAACAGCGGCCCCGTGTAAAGGCGGGCCAAGAAAACTGATGAAGAGGAATATTGGTCTCTTGGGAGCCGTAAACCATCTGCTTTTGGAGTAGTTACCAGAGGTAAGTTATCTATTTTCACTGGACTGTTATCTTGCGGTTTAATAGGTATTCTCGAGACCATGTTGGACCTGGTTAACTTGACACAATTAATAACTTGTTTTTCACAATTCTTGTTATGAATAGCTCTCGATAACTCTAACAATATGACGGATTTTTTTTCTAAGCTATATTACAGTAAATACTATTTGTTATCTGGAGGAGTCTGCTGATAATTCTGGATTAAATATTTGTTAGTTTCCAGTTACCAGTTTGCTTGAGTGAGAGACAAAAGCCTTTAATAATTTCCATATAATGGATAGCAACGAAATGGGTAGCTAGTTCCTCACCTCGTCTCAATCGTAATTCTTATGTAATGGAAATGCAAGAGAACTTGAGTCTCGAAATTTTATCACAATATATTTTTTATAATAAATGCTTGCTTGATTGTGGATATCCACCCGAGGCCTGCCTACCCATAATGATGTCACTGCACCTTCTCTCCTACACTACAAATCCAAAATCTGTGCAGCCGCCTTCCTTTCTACGAGACATACGAGTGACAGTCAGAAAATGCATCCAGTGCCATTATGAAACACTATACGACTCCTTCCATTTTCAACGATTCAAGCACCGCCAGCGAGGGCTAATGGTTCGCAGACACAATGTTGCATCGGTGCTTATAAGGCTGGGCTAAAGACCTTTGTGGCAGGTTGCAGGATTATACCTCCTGCTCCCTTTGTCTCTCGCCCAATTCTAAAAACTTGCAACACTACTGCCTAGTTTGTCCTTCAGTAAAATATATGCTTTCACGCAAACAGCCTCTAACAGCAATATGCCAACACCTTTTTGTGCATGACTGTCTAGATGTGATTCTGACGCGTCATCCACACTTTGGCGGCTGTTAGTGTTTTTAAGGATTTTCCACCCTAAAGTGCATCCATGACAATGCCAGTGTAGTGAAGTACTTATATTTGTCAAGAAAGCTATTTTTCATATTCATGTTCCTTTAATATAATATGCCTTTTATTTCTTGATGACATTTGCAATTCTAAATCGTAAAATAGTATATATTTTACATATTGTTTATGGTAGGATTATTGTACGACTCCAGCATCATGTACAACTTGTGCGGCACAATGTGTTGAGATTTTTCTTTTATTTTAAGTTTTAATTTTTTTTTATTTATAATATCTGATTAACGCCGTAGTGCGCAATAATATATTTTAAGTAAATAGGAAGATATGATATATTGCATAATTTGTATATCGTAGGTTGTATGTAATGCTTTCAGCTTAAAAACTTTATCCTTTTGTTTCAAAATATTTCAGTGTGTCTTGATTTATATACATGGCTGACACTCTTATGCACAATAAATTTATGAAACAAAAAAAAAATCACACATACAGGGATGGTCGGGCCATGGTGGGCCCGTAGGTGAGTATTTGGAAAATATAGGTCAGGTCTTATCTGTAAATACAAGGAAACCTTTAAAACACCCTTGATAGGGTTAGTAGTCTCCTTTTACTTTATTTCATTTGTTAATCAGATGGTATTAGGCTGTGGGGAAAGAGGAGAGATTGGATAGGATAGTAATGAAGGAGATAGAGTTGATGGTACCGCATGCGCGCTTTTAGCCCATAGGATACCACCAGGAAGAAAGGGTAAATGATTGATAGGAACAAGTAAGGAAATTTATGAATATAGAAATCCAAATATATATATATATATATATATATATATATATATATATATATATATATATATATATATATATATATATATATATATGTAATAACTTTTGACTTTTGTCAACATACTTCTTATTTTATGAATTCATAAAATGCCCCTAAACGCTTCTCTATCAACCCTGTCATGCACTTACTCCAAGTCCGTAAAAGCCCATAACACAGTCCTTACTGTTCTCTAGCTACTTCTCAAACACTTATTTTACCATAAGCATTTGATTTAAATATCCTTTTCCTATTCTGAATTCACATTGCTCTATTCCAATCACTCTCTTTACTAACTTACCTTACGAGTGCGATAAGCATTGTGGTGGTGAGGGCGAACCGTGGTAATTCTATATTCGCCGACGATAAAAGGTTGGTGAGAAGGGGTACACAAAAGGTAAAGTAATATGACATATAGCCGATTATTAAAGAAATTCACCCAAAATATAGTTATATTTAATGCCTCCAAGACACAATTTCTGGCTATCTCTTTATCTTCTTCTCCTCCTGAGGGTCTATTGTCTTCGAAACTAATGAAATGTATCCTCTTGATATTTATTAATATATTAGGAAAAAGTATGGAAAAGTAAGCGCATACTGTATGAATACAAATGATAAAAAGTGAAAAAACACTCCATAACTGTTATTACAAGGAGTTCAAGGGACTGACTTTCACGAGTTTAGCAAAATCGAATGATTGAACCTCTTGTGTGAGTAGAGAAGTGTGTGTAAATCAGCAATAGCGAGAGTGATTGGTCTGAAGTAAATGACGAATTGCGGTAATGTCGCCGTGGTTTAATATGCATTTCAAAGTGGTGTGTGGGAGATATGTGTTTCATTTGTGAGAATGAAATGTTATGGAAAATATATAATTAGTTATCAACAGATGATATAACTGATTCTGAGAAAATGTTGATAAGGTTGGTGAAGGAGTTTGTAAGGGCGTGTGAAAGAAGGGAGTTGCATTTGTAGGTTGATAAACTTAAAGGCATGATATACATGAGGAGTGTAGATGAAGTCAGGTTGAATATGAAAAATATTTGGGATATGCTCGAGCAAGTTGAGAGTGTATGTATTTTGGATTGCATGTAGCAGTGACTGGAGTGACTGTGGAGGTCACCTACTTTTAATAGCTAGTTAGGCATGAGATTATTTAAAATCTTATAAACAAAAGCACATATATCTTAGGATATCTATGTGTCTACCTGGAAATATTAACATTTTCTGAGTGCTGGTGAGAGTGGACACGCATGGTAGTAGCAATGGTTTTTCCCTTAACCTTGTACCTCCTGATAGGTCTGCTTCTTTCACTCTTCACTTTTCAAACATTCGTGGCCTGAACTCTAATCTTTCGTCTGTGGAACAACACTTGGATTCTTCTCTCCCTTACCTCCTCCTTCTCTTGCTCCAAAGGTGTGGTTTGTGCATACTGCAACACTAACACTCCTATTGCAAGGCCCATGGACCTTGAATCGCCTGACTTTGATGTTCTCTGGCTAAAAGTCTATCTCTTCACTACCACTATATTCCTTTGCTTCTGCTACTGTTTTCCAAACTCCACTAAGTTTGTGTCTTTCTTTGAAAGTCTGTCCTCTTGCCATGAGTCCTTGCTATTTTCTCATCCACATGCCAAAGTTCTCTATACTGGAGACTTCTGTGTATACCACAGAGAGTGGCTTCATTCTTCTCACGATGTAGGAGGAAGTGAGGCCCTTACTTTCTCTATTACTCATGATCTGGAGCAAGTTATCAACCATCCTACTTGTGTTCCTGATCGACACAAACATGCAGTCAACATTCTTGACCTATTTCTTACTTCTAACTACTCTAATTCTGTGTTTTCCCCTCTTTGTAAATCTAAACACTCTGTGATTTCAATTCTTCCATTCTTGCTCCCATTCCATCAATTCCTCCTACTGAGCACAGACTTTGGCACTTTGAGTGTACCCAACATTAAGAAATGTGAAACTTCCTCTTTGACTTCCCATGGGATGACTACTGCTTTTGGTCCCACAACCCTGATCAGGTAGCCATAAAAGTTGCCGAGATCATAACCTCGGGAATAAAGGCGTACATCCCCTCCTATATGAAAACTTTTTCTCCTTCTAATCCTTGGTTTGACCGTGCCTGCTCCATGGCTATTTAGGCTAGGGATCAGTTACACCAGTTATACCAAGCCTCTACTTCTGATTTAACATGCTCTGCTTTTGCTGTGCTGCTCAGATTCAAAGCCCTAAGGCTCCCTTTTTAAGAAGGAAAGTTGATGACCTTAGCTCCTATCACACTGACAAATGTCTCTAATCGTTAGCCGAAAAACCTCCAAAAACTTTTGTAACTCAAGCTTTCCTCCTCTCATTAGTTCTGGTGGTTCTATAGCTTGCTCTCCCACTGACAAAGCCACTCTCTTTGGCTCTCATTTTACTGCCAACTCTTCCATAAATGATTCCAATGCATCTCTCCCTCAATCTTTGCTCCTCATTAAACCTATGCCCTCCCTTATCCTTTCTTCACGCAAAGTTCATAAGGTTCTTTTCTCCAATCACCAGTACAGCTTCCGCAAGATAAGATCCACTGGTGACCTCCTGTCCTATCTTACTCATGTATGGTAATCTTCTCTGAGGAACTATGGGGAATCCTTTGTCGTCACTCTTGATATCTCTGAGACTTTTGACAGAGTCTGTCACAAGGCTTTCTTGGCCAAACTCCCTGCCTATGGCTTTACCCCTTCTCTCTGTTCTCTGATTTCCAGTTTTCTTGCTGACCGGTTTATATCTGTAGTTGTTGACGGTACAACATCTACCCCGTTCCCTGCTATTAGTGGTGTTCCACAGGGCTCTGTTCTTTCATCTACTCTGTTCCTTCTCTTCATCAATGATCTTCTTCAGTCCCCATCTTCCTCTCTTCTTCACGCCTTTGCCGGCGATTATACCCTTCATTTTTCGTCACAACCTTAATCTGCTACTCGTAGTCAGTCTCGTATCACTCTTTTTTCTATTATCAATTCCGAATTGCAGAGGGTATCTGAGTGGGGCATATTTAGTTATATTTAATTCCTCCAAGACACAGTTTCTTACTATCTACTTATCTTTTTCTTCTCCTGATAGCCCTATTGTCTTTGAAAGTAATGAAATTTACCCTCTTAATTCTATCAACATATTAGGAATCCATATAGCCTCTAACTTGTCTTGGAGGAATCACATAATCCAAATATTTATATATGTATCCAAATAATTGAGAGTTCTGTTTCGTGTTCGTCATTACTTTTCCTCTTTTCAGTTATTTAAAGTCTATAAATGTCTTATCCATCCCTGCTTAGAACACTGCTCACACATCTGGGGTGTTTCTTTTAATACTTATCTCCTTGATAGGGTTGAGTCTAAGGCAGTCAGACTCATTAATGATCCCTCTATTACTTCTAATCTGGATTTTTCTCTCTTCCGTAAGGTATCATCCCTTTCTCTTTTCTATCACTTCCATTGCTGCTCTGATGAGTTTGCGAGTTGCATCCCTACCCCCTTGCATAACACTCTTCATGCGGCTTCGTCTCACAGGTACTGTGTGGAGATTTGTAGCTCGTGGATTGGTGAGTGCAGCGACTGCTTCTTCCCATGTACTTCAAGACTCTGGAGCTCTTCCTCCTTCTGTCTTTCCTAATTATTATGACCTATCTTCCTTCAAAAAAAAAGACGGATATATCGTCATCTCAGGGCCTCATCCTGTCATATCTCTTGGTCCTCAGTACTTTGACTATTCTTTCGGTCTGTCCTTTTCCTTTGTGTATCAGTACCTCATCTCTGCCTTGTCCATAACCTTTTTCTTTTCCTTAGTCTTAATGTTTTCTTCGTGCCGGTGTCACACTCATAAACAAATGTGGTCTTATTTTCCTATTCCTTTTTAGATACTTCGAGTTTCAAAGGTAACAAGTTTTTAGACTCCTCCAGTCAATTTTCTTTTTCTTCTTTGTCGTTCCCATTCGATTTTGCAATAATTAATACGGCTATAGAATGCTGACTGGACTACCGTTAGTAAATTAATAGTGTGAAAATAGTACTTGATTCGTGATATATACAATAGATTTCACGTTAGTTTCTTTCAGATTTTATCTGGTCAAACATCATATAACACTGAAAATACATTTCCAGGCTTTTGACAGCTTTGATGATATTGCCTATTAAATATATTTTTTTTTGTATATTCTTGTCTATATACCACGTGATTCCTTGATTTAATGAACATAAATTGCGTCATATTGCTCATTGCTAGAAGCCCTTGTTTGTGACTTTTCCCACTCCTAAGATTAGTTCTAAGTGTAATCCTGCAATGCGCAGCTGAGTTATTAAAAATAATTAGATGTATTATAGGGAAAAATATAGAGCAGAGTATTGTCTTCTAGGGAACCGTGAACAATATGTTTTAGGAGTGGTTATGTATCTTAGTCGGACTGTACTTGCAGTTTGTAGATACTCTGTAAATCATGTTGGATAAGGTTTTTAAGAAGATCTTCACAGTTTATGCTATCAAAGGCAATTTGATAAGCCTTTTAATAAGATTTTAACAGTTTATGCTATCAAAAACTTTCAGTAACTTTAGCAATAATATCAGATTTCTTTTCTCTTCTATATTGCCAAAAATACTATTAATGATCATCAAGACTTTGCTGGTAATTTTGATTTGAAGATTTGTTAGTCCTCAATAAATGATTTGTATAACTCCAAAAATGTCATTAGCTTGAGAGCGACAAAAACCTCTCATAATTTTCAAATAATAGGTAAAATCGAAATAAGTATATGATGCATCATATCGGTCCTATCGTCCTTTATACATGAGAAATGGAGTCTCAAATCTGTTTATCACAATATCTCTTTTTTTTTATCTATATATAATTATTCAAATTATGCTTACTGCATTACCCCTCCCCTCATAATTGATCATATTTTGTGTTGTAAGCTCTTATCCAATACAAATATCAACAGGATTGCAAAGAGGCTACAAAAGAAAATATATTTATATAATGGCAGTATTTTCATGAATCATATTTTGCATTAGCTTGGAAATAATCAAGGAACAAAGTCCGGTTTGTATTTCCTTCTTGTCGCAATATGTTCGATGTAGTCAATACATGAGTTGACTGATTGGTATCTCTACAACATCAAAAACCTTTATAATAAGAAGCGTCAAGGGTATCAGTCGTTCTCACAATAATAGCAAGAATTTATATTTCTACAATTACAAGAAGAATTCTCTACTAAGATTGCGAGTCACAATAAAACGAACTTGACAGTAAAATCATTAAAGGAACGCGTGGCATAAATAGACAAACAGAAGTATCGTAGATTACCAACTGAATCACCAGTTAAACTGTGCTTGTAATGTTTTTGAATGGCGTGTGAGACTTAATATTACGGAAGAAAGTGAAGATATTCTAAAGGGAAAGAAAATGCCTACCATGTCCCTCCTTTCCGAGCATAGTGTCCATCGTTGTCACCCAGAACATATATACGAAATTTCAACATGGTAGATGTTTTGAAATTTGACCATCCCCTATCCATGAATTATGAATTCACTTTTTTTTGTTACGAACAAAGACTTGAAAATGCAACACAAAGCTTCCAGTAAAGCATAAATTCTAATATAACATTCTTATGATATTTCACAGAATGGATTTTTTATTCTTTGGATCTATGTACTCGAACTGAATTTTGAAAAGTGATTTCATCTCCTTTTCTGTATCTAATAATTTTAACTAGACTGGGTGAAGGGAATAAAAAGAACGAATGCACTGCAAAAGAACAATCTACAGTTAAAGAAGAACAAAAGTAAAATAAAGTTCTAAAAAGAACTGATTATGGTACCGTTCATGCGTCACAGTTAATCCTCATTAGGGAAGTGGTCACAGACAGACTGAAGCTGAGGAATTAAGGATGGATTCTCTTTCTAACGCACGCAGAGGGCTCGGTCGCTGCTTTGGCAGTTCTCGAGTTGAGCCCACTTGTCTCTCTCTCTCTCTCTCTCTCTCTCTCTCTCTCTCTCTCTCTCTCTCTCTCTAAAAAAAAACCACAAATTAAAAAAAGTATGTAAATATCAATATTTCCAATATGGTAGGCATAACTGAAAATGTGCTCCCAGTTGTACCAATATAAAGCAATATTTGAAAATATGGAAATTATTTTCTGTTTATAAATACATAGCTAGTATTCATAAGTATATAATTTACAATGAAGCATCACAAACTTTTATTAGGACCCCCATAAATCCGAATGAAGGAAGCAAATACCTACTATGAAAAAAACCATGGTGAAAACAAAGAAAATTAATAAATTAGGTAAAGAAAAATATGATGTTCACGAAGTTTATCAAGAGGAAAGCATACATATGAGTTATCATGAAATGCAAATAATATAGAGAAGGCTGGAAATCTATGTTTTCTCTAATTTGCCGAAAAAACTTTGTAGAAAACGTGATATACTTAATACGCAATCTCAGTTATGATGAGAGGCTGAGGGATTTAGACTTACCATCACTCGAAGCTAGAAGAGAGAGGGGGGATATGGTGACAGTCTTTAAATTCCTTCATGGTTATGATAGAGTGGATAGGGATCGATATTTTGATATGGCTAGCTCTAGAACTAGAGGTCATAGTTTGAAGCTTCGTAAGAAAACTTCTTTGCAGGATGTAAGGAAATACTTTTTCAGTGTAAGAGTACTTGATAATTGGAATTGGCTAAGCGAGGAGGTAGTTAATGCTATCTCAATCCATAGTTTTAAGGACAGGTATGATAAGTATCACTAAGTATAAAATGGAACCGATCAGGAGACGGGAAGATACGAGCTTTGGGCTCTTTCCCGTAAACACAATTAGGTAATCACAATTAGGTAATCACTCCAGATTAAGGCAAACATTGAACAGTTCAGAAAAGAGTTCCAGGAGCTGAATATGGAAAATGATGCCATGAAAACTTCCTTTGCTGATGCACTAAAGGGGAATGTGGCAGTAAAAGTGGCTGTAAAGGTGGTGGCACTGGAAAACATACAAACAGTTGACTATAAAGAGACAGTAATCGAAAAAATGAAAGACGTTGTGATGGAAAGGGCAAACCCACTCATCAGACAGGCACTTGATAAGGAGAAAACAGTGGTAATCTCAGGCATAAGCGAATCCCAGGAGCCAACATGGCAGGGGAGACTTGAAGAAAATAAAGCTAGCGTTGTAGACCTGATAAGAAAGCTTGGAGTAGTTTGTGGTCCTGAGGATATTGTAAACATACACCAACTAGGTAAATATTCGAGGGAAGGAAAGCCGAGACCAACAAAAGTAACCTTTGAGAGAGGGGAAACATGTAGGGAAATATTGTTGAGAAAAAAAAAGTCTAAAAGACCTTCAAGAATTCAAAGAAGTGTTCATTAGACGATACAGAACACAGGAAGAGATGGGAAAGATCAAAAACTTGTTGCAAGAGGCAAGAAGGTTAAATGATGAAAGAAATGAAGAACAGAAGAAAATTTTTGTTTCAGAGTTCTTCCAGACAAAGGGGAGATAAAGAAGATAATGACAGAAGATCAGGGGATGGGGCCTCATTAAGATTGTTATACACAAATGCTGATGGATTAGCTGGTAAGGCAGTAGAATTAAAAGATAGGATTCACAACAGTAAGGCAGATATAGTAGCAATTACAGAGACTAAGTTGAGTGAGGACATAAACAGTGTCACAGTTTTTCCTAAGGGCTTCAGTATACTAAGGGTTGAAAGATCTGAGAGGACTGGTGGAGGGATAGCACTGCTCATAAGTGAAAGGATTCAAGTTGAAGAAATAAACTTGGCTATAGAAAGTGAGTTCAAGGAATTTCTTGTTGCTCGCATAAATACTGGGTCAGAGAGCATTATAATAACTGTTGTATACAACCCACCAAGGAACCAAAATAGGCTTGAAGTTTATGAGGAAAGTCATATAGGTACTATTGAAGTCATAAACTCAGTTGTTAACATGGCACGGGAAAAAAAATGTAGGATTTTGATTATGGGAGACTTTAATCATAAAGAGATAGATTGGATAAATCTTGACCCACACAGTGGTGAGGACTCATTCGGGGCAAGATTCCTAGATTGCGTACAAGGGAATTTCCTACACCAACATGTAATGGAACCAACAAGGGCCAGGGGTGGGGATGAGCCATCACTACTTGATCTAGTGTTCACAGATAATGTGTTGGATATTGAAAAAATTGAGTATGAACCACCAATTGGAAAGAGTGACCACTGTGTGTTGTTGATGGAGTATATCATTGAAGATATTCTTCCTGAGAGTAGAGGCACTGAGGACATGAGGAGGAACTATCCAAAAGGAGATTACATCAAAATGAATGAGCTTTTTGCAGTTCTTGACTGGAGAACCTTACTTTACAACAAATCTGTACAAGAAATGTATGACATCTTTTGTGAGAAATATGGGAAGATAGTAGATTGCTGCATACCTGTCACCAAAGTAGGTGTAATTCATGCCAGAGAGAAATGGTTCGATAATGGGTGTAAAAGAGCTAAGGAGTGGAGAGACAAATGCTGGAAAAGGTATAGGAGGAGAAAAAACATAAATGCCTGGCAAACCTACGAAAGAGCAAGAAATGACTACCTAAGTAAAAGGAGAGAGGCAGAGAGAGACTATGAGAGGGACATCACCAGGAAGGCTAAAGAAAATCCCAAGCTTTTCCACAGCTTTATCAGAGGAAAACTGAAGGTAAAAGAACAGGTTTTAAGGCTAAAGAGAGCGGATGGAAGCATCACTGAGACGGATGAAGAGATCTGCAAAGAATTGAACAAGGAGTTTCAGTCAGTATTTACAGTAGAAAATACCCCACCCCCTCAGATTGCAGTGATAGAAGCTCAAGGGCCGGTATTAGAAAACATCAACGTTAATGCCACAGAGGTATGCAAAGCGCTGATGGATTTATATGTTCATAAAGCTACAGGTCCTGATGACATATCCCCTCATGTGCTTAAAAAATGCGCAAAGTCAATATCAGTGGCACTAAGTATCATATTTAAGGAGTCACTGGAGTCAGGGGAGATTCCAAGATGCTGGAAACAAGCAAATGTGATACCTATCTTCAAAAAGGGAAGGAGGGATACGGCTCTGAACTATAGACCAGTTTCCTTGACCAGCATAGTTTGCAAAGTTATGGAGAAACTACTAAGGAAACATATCTCTCTTCACTTGGAATCCTTCAACTTTTTGTCAGTGAGGCAACATGGCTTCAGAGAAGGTAGATCAACTGTAACAAACATTAGAATTTTATGATGAGGTAAGCCGAATCTTACAGGAAAGAGAGGGCTGGGCAGATTGCATATTCCTAGACTTCCAGAAAGCGTTTGACACTGTTCCACATGGGAGACTTATTAGGAAGCTGCAATCAATGGCTAGAATAGGTGGAAATGTTTTGGAATGGATAAAAACTTACTTAGAAGGAAGGGAACAGAGGGTTAGAGTAAGACACTCAGTGTCTGAATGGAGAAGAGTTAGTAGTGGAGTTCCACAGGGTTCAGTTTTAGGGCCACTTTTGTTCCTTGTATATGTAAATGACCTACCAGAGTCTGTAAATTCATTCATGAATATGTTTGCAGATGATGCAAAGATTGTGAAGAAAGTAAAAAACGAGAACAATGGTAGAGAACTTCAGGAGGATCTAAATAATCTGCATGAGTGGTCAGAAAAGTGGCTAATGAAATTCAATACTTCAAAATGTAAGGTAATGAGAATGGGTACAAGTGCAAGAAGGCCCAAGCTTGACTACTCGGTGGCTGGAATACAACTTCAAGAGACAGAAAATGAGAGAGACCTAGGAGTAAACATACTGGCAGATTTGTCTCCAGAAATAGATATAAATGGCATAGTAAGGGCAGCATATGCATTCTTATCAAATGTAAGGGTAGCCTTCAGGCACATGGACAAGGAAATGTTCAGAAATATTTATGAAACCTATGTGAGGCCAAAACTCGAATATGCAGCCCCCTTTTGGAATCCGCACTTGAAAAAGCACATAGCTAAGCTTGAAAAAGTTCAAAGACATGCCACGAAACTGGTGCCAGAAATACGAAATCTCAGTTATGATGAGAGGCTGAGGGAATTAGACTTACCAGCACTCGAAGCTAGAAGAGTGAGGGGGATATGGTGACAGTCTTTAAATTCCTTCATGGTTATGATAGAGTGGATAGGGATCGATATTTTGATATGGCTGGCTCTAGAACTAGAGGTCATAGTTTGAAGCTTCGTAAGAAAACTTCTTTGCAGGATGTAAGAAAATACTTTTTCAGTGTAAGAGTAGTTGATAATTGGAATTCGCTAAGCGAGGAGGTAGTTAATGCTATCTCAATCCATAGTTTTAAGGACAGGTATGATAAGTATCACTAAGTATAAAAAGGAACCGATGAGGAGACGGGAAGATACGAGCTTTGGGCTCTTTCCCGTAAACACAATTAGGTAATCACAATAAGGTAATCACACACACACACACACACACCACCACCACCACCACCACCAATTGGAAAGAGTGACCACTGTGTGTTGTTGATGGAGTATATCATTGAAGATATTCTGCCTGAGAGTAGAGGCACTGAGGAGATGAGGAGGAACTATCCAAAAGGAGATTACATCAAAATGTATGAGCTTTTTGCAGTTATTGACTGTAGAACCTTATTTCACAACAAATCTGTACAAGAAATGTATGACATCTTTTGTGAGAAATATGGGAAGAGAGTAGAATGCTGCATACCTGTTAACAAAGTAGGTGTAATTCATTCCAGAGAGAAATGGTTCAATAATGAGTGTCAAAGAGTTAAGGAGTGGAGAGACAAATGCTGGAAAAGGTACAGGAGGAGAAAAAACATAAATGCCTGGCAAACCTACAAAAGAGCAAGAAATGATTACCTAAGTAAAGGCAGAGGGGCAGAGAGAGACTATGAAAAGGACATTACCAGGAAGGCTAAAGAAAATCCCAAGCTTTTCCACAGCTTTATCAGATGAAAACTGAAGGTAAAAGAACAGGTTTTAAGGCTAAAGAGAGCGGATGGAAGCAACACTGAGACGGATGAAGAGATCTGCAAAGAATTGAACAAGGAGTTTCAGTCAGTATTTACAGTAGAAAATGCCCTACCCCCTCAGATTGCAGAGATAGAAGCTCATGGGCCGGTATTAGAGAACATCATCCTTTGCCACAGAGGTATGCAACACGATGATGGGGTTAGATGTCCAAAAAGCTACAGGTCCTGATGATATATCCCACCAAGTACTTAAACTATGAGCAAAATCAATATCAGTGGCACTAAGTATCATATTTAAAAAGTCACTGGAGTCAGGGGAGATTCCAAGATACTGGAAACAAGCAAACGTGATACCTATCTTCAAAGAGGGAAGAAGGGATACGGCTCTAAACTATAGACCAGTTTCCTTGATCAGCATAGTTTGCAAAGTTATGGAGAAACTACTAAGGAAACATATCTCTCTTCACTTGGAATCCTTCAACTTTTTGTCAGTGAGGCAACATGGCTTCAGAGAAGGTAGATCAACAGTAACAAACTTATTAGAATTTTATGATGAGGTAAGCCGAATTTTACAGGAAAGAGAGGGCTGGGCAGATTGCATATTCCTAGACTTCCAGAATGCGTTTGACACTGTTCCACATGAGAGACTTATTAGGAAGCTGCAAGCAATGGCTAGAATAGGTGGAAAAGTCTTGGAATGGATAAAAACTTACTTAGAAGGAAGAGAACAGAGGGTTAGAGTAAGACACTCGGTGTCTGAATGAAGAAGAGTTAGTAGTGGAGTTTCAGAGGAATCAGTTTTAAGGCCACTTTTGTTCCTTGTATATGTAAATGACCTACCAGACTGTAAATTCATTCATAAATATGTTTACAGATGATACAAAGATTGTGAAGAAAGTAAGAAACGAGAACAATGGTAGAAAATTTCAGGAAGATCTAAATAGTCTGAATGAGTGGTAAGAAAAGAGGCAAATAAAATTCAATACTTCAAAATGTATGGTCATGAGAACGGGTACAAGTGCAAGAAGGCCCAAGCTTGACTACTCGGTGGCATGAGTACAACTTCAAGAGACAAAAAATGAGAGAGATCTAGGAGTAAACATACTGGCAGATTTGTCTCCAGAAATACATATGAATGGCATAGTATGGGCAGCATATGCTTTCTTAGCAAATGCAAGGGTAGCCTTCAGGCACATGGACAATGAAATGTTCAGAAATATTTATGAAACCTATGTGAGGCCAAAACTTGAATATGCAGCACCCTTTTGGAATCCACACTTGAAAAAGAAAGTAGCTAAGCTTGAAAAAGTTCGAAGACATGCCACGAAACTGGTTCCTGAAATATGCAATTTATGTTATGATGAGAGACTGAGGGCATTAGACTTACCATCACTCGAAGCTAGAAGATTGAGGGGGGATATGGTGACAGTCTTTAAATTTCTTCATGGCTATGATAGAGTGGATAGGGATTGATATTTTGATATGGCTGGCTCTAGAAGTAGAGGTCATAGTTTGAAGCTTCGTAAGAAAACTTCTTTGCAGGATGTAAGTAAGTTTTTTTTTTAGTGTAAGAGTAGTTGCTAATTGGGATTCGCTAAGCGAGGAGGTAATTGTTGCTAACTCAATCCACAGTTTTAAGGACAGGTATGATAAGTATCACTAAGTACAAAATGGAACCGATCAGGAGACGGGAAGATACGAGCATTGGGCTCTTTCCCGTTAGCAAATTTAGGTGATCACACACACACACACACACACATTAGACGATACAGAACACAGGAAGAGATGGGAAAGATAAAAAACTTGTTGCAAGAGGCAAGAAGGTTAAATGATGAAAGAAATGAAGAAGAGAAGAAAAATTTTCTTTACAGAGTACTTCCAGACAAAGGGGAGATAAAGAAGATAATGACAGAAGATCAGGGGATGGGGCCTCATTAAGATTGTTATACACAAATGCTGATGGATTAGCTGGTAAGGTAGCAGAATTAAAAGATAGGATTCACAACAGTAAGGCAGATATAGTAGCAATTACAGAGACTAAGTTGAGTGAGGACATAAACAGTGTCACAGTTTTTCCTAAGGGCTTCAGAATACTAAGGGTTGAAAGATCTGAGAGGAATGGTGGAGGGATAGCACTGCTCATAAGTGAGAGGATTCAAGTTGAAGAAATAAACTTGGCTATAGAAAGTGAGTTCAGGGAATTTCTTGTTGCTCACATAAATACTGGGTCAGAGAGCATTATAATAACTGTTGTATACAACCCACCAAGGAACCAAAATAGGCTTGAAGTTTATGAGGAAAGTCATATAGGTACTATTGAAGTCATAAACTCAGTTGTTAACATGGCACGGGAAAAAAAATGTAGGATTTTGATTATGGGAGACTTTAATCATAAAGAGATAGATTGGATAAATCTTGACCCACACAGTGGTGAGGACTCATTCGGGGCAAGATTCCTAGATTGCGTACAAGGGAATTTCCTACACCAACATGTAATGGAACCAACAAGGGCCAGGGGTGGGGATGAGCCATCACTACTTGATCTAGTGTTCACAGATAATGTGTTGGATATTGAAAATATTGAGTATGAACCACCAATTGGAAAGAGTGACCACTGTGTGTTGTTGATGGAGTATATCATTGAAGATATTCTTCCTGAGAGTAGAGGCACTGAGGACATGAGGAGGAACTATCCGAAAGGAGATTACATCAAAATGAATGAGCTTTTTGCAGTTATTGACTGGAGAACCTTATTTTACAACAAATCTGTACAAGAAATGTATGACATCTTTTGTGAGAAATATGGGAAGATAGTAGATTGCTGCATACCTGTCACCAAAGTAGGTGTAATTCATGCCAGAGAGAAATGGTTCGATAATGGGTGTAAAAGAGCTAAGGAGTGGAGAGACAAATGCTGGAAAAGGTATAGGAGGAGAAAAAACATAAATGCCTGGCAAACCTACAAAAGAGCAAGAAATGACTACCTAAGTAAAAGGAGAGAGGCAGAGAGAGACTATGAGAGGGACATCACCAGGAAGGCCAAAGAAAATCCCAAGCTTTTCCACAGCTTTATCAGAGGAAAACTGAAGGTAAAAGAACAGGTTTTAAGGCTAAAGAAAGCGGATGGAAGCAACACTGAGACGGATGAAGAGATCTGCAAAGAATTGAACATGGAGTTTCAGCCAGTATTTACAGTAGAAAATACCCCACCCCCTCAGATTGCAGTGATAGAAGCTCAAGGGCTGGTATTAGAGAACATCAACCTTACAGCCACAGAGGTATGCAAAGCGCTGATGGATTTAGATGTTCAAAAAGCTACAGGTCCCGATGACATATCCCCTCATGTGCTTAAAAAATGCGCAAACACAATATCAGTGGCACTAAGTATCATATTTAAGGAGTCACTGGAGTCGGGGGAGATTCCAAGATGCTGGAAACAAGCAAATGTGATACCTATCTTCAAAAAGGGAAGGAGGGATATGGCTCTGAACTATAGACCAGTTTCCTTGACCAGCATAGGTTGCAAAGTTATGGAGAAACTACTAAGGAAGCATATCTCTCTTCACTTGGAATCCTTCAACTTTTTGTCAGTGAGGCAACATGGCTTCAGAGAAGGTAGATCAACAGTAACAAACTTATTAGAATTTTATGATGAGGTAAGCCAAATCTTACAGGAAAGAGAGGGCTGGGCAGATTGCATATTCCTAGACTTCCAGAAAGCGTTTGACACTGTTCCACATGGGAGACTTATTAGGAAGCTGCACTCAATGGCTAGAATATTTGGAAATGTCTTGGAATGGATAAAAACTTACTTAGAAGGAAGGGAACAGAGAAGAGTTAGTAGTGGAGTTCCACAGGGCTCAGTTTTAGGGCCACTTTTGTTTCATGTATATGTAAATGACCTACCAGAGTCTGTAAATTCATTCATGAATATGTTTGCAGATGATGCAAAGATTGTGAAGAAAGTAAAAAACGAGAACAATGGTAGAGAACTTCAGGAGGATCTAAATAATCTGCATGAGTGGTCAGAAAAGTGGCTAATGAAATTCAATACTTCAAAATGTAAGGTAATGAGAATGGGTACAAGTGCAAGAAGGCCCAAGCTTGACTACTCGGTGGCTGGAGTACAACTTCAAGAGACAGAAAATGAGAGAGACCTAGGAGTAAACATACTGGCAGATTTGTCTCCAGAAATACATATAAATGGCATAGTAAGGGCAGCATATGCATTCTTATCAAATGTAAGGGTAGTCTTCAGGCACATGGACAAGGAAATGTTCAGAAATATTTATGTAACCTATGTGAGGCCAAAACTCGAATATGCAGCCCCCTTTTGGAATCCGCACTTGAAAAAGCACATAGCTAAGCTTGAAAAGGTTCAAAGACATGCCACGAAACTGGTGCCAGAAATACGCAATCTCAGTTATGATGAGAGGCTGAGGGAATTAGACTTACCATCACTCGAAGCTAGAAGAGTAAGGGGGGATATGGTGACAGTCTTTAAATTCCTTCATGGTTATGATAGAGTGGATAGGGATCGATATTTCGATATGGCTGGCTCTAGAACTAGAGGTCATAGTTTGAAGCTTCGTAAGAAAACTTGTTTGCAGGATGTAAGGAAATACTTTTTCAGTGTAAGAGTACTTGATAATTGGAATTGGCTAAGCGAGGAGGTAGTTAATGCTATCTCAATCCATAGTTTTAAGGACAGGTATGATAAGTATCACTAAGTCTAAAATGGAACCGATGAGGAGACGGGAAGATACGAGCTTTGGGCTCTTTCCCGTAAACACAATTAGGTAATCACAATTAGGTAATCACACACACACACACACACACACACACACACACACACACACACACACACACACACACACACACACACACATCTCTGTCCCAAACCTCTCCCACCCATGGGTCGGGAGAAGGGGTAGTCATCAGGGGACTTAAACAGAGAATCAAGAAGCTAGAGGAAATGGTTATAAGCCTTGATGATAAAATTCGGAATATGGATGGAGAAATGAAAGAGAATGAAACACTCAGAGAACAAATAAGATCTTTGGAGGAAGCAAATAAAGCACAAGGGCAGGAGAGAAAGGAACTAGAAAAAAGAATAAAGAAGCTGGAAGGGGAAAAGAGTCAACTAGAATCTAGAATTTCTAAACAAGAAGATAAAAACAAACAGCTGAATGACAACCTAAAGGAATTAGATGTTAGTTCACTGCTCTCTTCTGAGAGAGACGAGATTGCTGCTTGGAATGTTCAGATTAAGGAAAACATTGAACAGTTCAGAAAAGAGTTCCAGGAGCTGAATATGGAAAATGATGCCATGAAAACGTCCTTTGCTGATGCACTAAAGGGGAATGTGGCAGTAAAAGAGGCTGTAAAGGTGGTGGCACTGGAAAACATACAAACAGTTGACTATAAAGAGACAGTAATCGAAAAAATGAAAGACGTTGTGATGGAAAGGGCAAACCCACTCATCAGACAGGCACTTGATAAGGAGAAGACAGTGGTAATCTCAGGCATAAGTGAATCCCAGTTGCCAACATGGCAGGGGAGACTTGAAGAAAATAAAGCTAGCGTTGTAGACCTGATAAGAAAGCTTGGAGTAGTATGTGGTCCTGAGGATATTGTAAACATACACCAACTAGGTAAATATTCGAGGGAAGGAAAGCCGAGACCAACAAAAGTAACCTTTGAGAGAGGGGAAACATGTAGGGAAATATTGTTGAGAAAAAAAAGTCTAAAAGACCTTCAAGAATGCAAAGAAGTGTTCATTAGACGATACAGAACACAGGAAGAGATGGGAAAGATCAAAAACTTGTTGCAAGAGGCAAAAAGGTTAAATGATGAAAGAAATGAAGAAGAGAAGAAAAATTTTCGTTACAGAATACTTCCAGACAAAGGGGAGATAAAGAAGATAATGACAGAAGATCAGGGGATGGGGCCTCATTAAGATTGTTATACACAAATGCTGATGGATTAGCTGGTAAGGCAGTAGAATTAAAAGATAGGATTCACAACAGTAAGGCAGATATAGTAGCAATTACAGAGACTAAGTTGAGTGAGGACATAAACAGTGTCACAGTTTTTCCTAAGGGCTTCAGAATACTAAGGGTTGAAAGATCTGAGAGGAATGGTGGAGGGATAGCACTGCTCATAAGTGAGAGGATTCAAGTTGAAGAAATAAACTTGGCTATAGAAAGTGAGTTCAGGGAATTTCTTGTTGCTCGCATAAATACTGGGTCAGAGAGCATTATAATAACTGTTGTATACAACCCACCAAGGAACCAAAATAGGCTTGAAATTTATGAGGAAAGTCATATAGGTACTATTGAAGTCATAAACTCAGTTGTTAACATGGCACGGGAGAAAAAATGTAGGATTTTGATTATGGGAGACTTTAATCATAAAGAGATAGATTGGATAAATCTTGACCCACACAGTGGTGAGGACTCATTTGGGGCAAGATTCCTAGATTGCGTACGAGGGAATTTCCTACACCAACATGTAATGGAACCAACAAGAGCCAGGGGTGGGGATGAGCCATCACTACTTGATCTAGTGTTCACAGATAATGTGTTGGATATTGAAAATATTGAGTATGAACCACCAATTGGAAAGAGTGACCACTGTGTGTTGTTGATGGAGTATATCATTGAAGACATTCTTCCTGAGAGTAGAGGCACTGAGGACATGAGGAGGAACTATCCGAAAGGAGATTACATCAAAATGAATGAGCTTTTTGCAGTTATTGACTGGAGAACCTTATTTTACAACAAATCTGTACAAGAAATGTATGACATCTTTTGTGAGAAATATGGGAAGATAGTAGATTGCTGCATACCTGTCACCAAAGTAGGTGTAATTCATGCCAGAGAGAAATGGTTCGATAATGGGTGTAAAAGAGCTAAGGAGTGGAGAGACAAATGCTGGAAAAGGTATAGGAGGAGAAAAAACATAAATGCCTGGCAAACCTACAAAAGAGCAAGAAATGACTACCTAAGTAAAAGGAGAGAGGCAGAGAGAGATTATGAGAGGGACATCACCAGGAAGGCTAAAGAAAATCCCAAGCTTTTCCACAGCTTTATCAGAGGAAAACTGAAGGTAAAAGAACAGGTTTTAAGGCTAAAGAGAGCGGATGGAAGCATCACTGAGACGGACGAAGAGATCTGCAAAGAATTGAACAAGGAGTTTCAGTCAGTATTTACAGTAGAAAATACCCCACCCCCTCAGATTGCAGTGATAGAAGCTCAAGGGCCGGTATTAGAGAACATCAACCTTACAGCCACAGAGGTATGCAAAGCGCTGATGGATTTAGATGTTCATAAAGCTACAGGTCCTGATGACATATCCCCTCATGTGCTTAAAAAATGCGCAAACACAATATCAGTGGCACTAAGTATCATATTTAAGGAGTCACTGGAGTCGGGGGAGATTCCAAGATGCTGGAAACAAGCAAATGTGATACCTATCTTCAAAAAGGGAAGGAGGGATACGGCTCTGAACTATAGACCAGTTTCCTTGACCAGCATAGTTTGCAAAGTTATGGAGAAACTACTAAGGAAACATATCTCTCTTCACTTGGAATCCTTCAACTTTTTGTCAGTGAGGCAACATGGCTTCAGAGAAGGTAGATCAACAGTAACAAACTTATTAGAATTTTATGATGAGGTAAGCCAAATCTTACAGGAAAGAGAGGGCTGGGCAGATTGCATATTCCTAGACTTCCAGAAAGCGTTTGACACTGTTCCACATGGGAGACTTATTAGGAAGCTGCAATCAATGGCTAGAATAGGTGGAAATGTCTTGGAATGGATAAAAACTTACTTAGAAGGAAGGGAACAGAGGGTTAGAGTAAGACACTCAGTGTCTGAATGGAGAAGAGTTAGTAGTGGAGTTCCACAGGGTTCAGTTTTAGGGCCACTTTTGTTCCTTGTATATGTAAATGACCTACCAGAGTCTGTAAATTCATTCATGAATATGTTTGCAGATGATGCAAAGATTGTGAAGAAAGTAAAAAACGAGAACAATGGTAGAGAACTTCAGGAGGATCTAAATAATCTGCATGAGTGGTCAGAAAAGTGGCTAATGAAATTCAATACCTCAAAATGTAAGGTAATGAGAATGGGTACAAGTGCAAGAAGGCCCAAGCTTGACTACTCGGTGGCTGGAGTACAACTTCAAGAGACAGAAAATGAGAGAGATCTAGGAGTAAACATACTGGCAGATTTGTCTCCAGAAATACATATAAATGGCGTAGTAAGGGCAGCATATGCATTCTTATCAAATGTAAGGGTAGCCTTCAGGCACATGGACAAGGAAATGTTCAGAAATATTTATGTAACCTATGTGAGGCCAAAACTCGAATATGCAGCCCCCTTTTGGAATCCGCACTTGAAAAAGCACATAGCTAAGCTTGAAAAAGTTCAAAGACATGCCACGAAACTGGTGCCAGAAATACGCAATCTCGGTTATGATGAGAGGCTGAGGGAATTAGACTTGCCATCACTCGAAGCTAGAAGAGTAAGGGGGGATATGGTGACAGTCTTTAAATTCCTTCATGGTTATGATAGAGTGGATAGGGATCGATATTTCGATATGGCTGGCTCTAGAACTAGAGGTCATAGTTTGAAGCTTCGTAAGAAAACTTGTTTGCAGGATGTAAGGAAATACTTTTTCAGTGTAAGAGTAGTTGATAATTGGAATTCGCTAAGCGAGGAGGTAGTTAATGCTATCTCAATCCATAGTTTTAAGGACAGGTATGATAAGTATCACTAAGTCTAAAAATGGAACCGATGAGGAGACGGGAAGATACGAGCTTTGGGCTCTTTCCCGTAAACACAATTAGGTAATCACAATTAGGTAATCACACACACACACACTAAGCGAGGAGGTAGTTAATGCTATCTCAATCCATAGTTTTAAGGACAGGTATGATAAGTATCACTAAGTCTAAAATGGAACCGATCAGGAGACGGGAAGATACGAGCTTTGGGCTCTTTCCCGTAAACACAATTAGGTAATCACAATTAGGTAATCACACACACACGCACACAGTCAGGGGAGATTCCAAGATGCTGGAAACAAGCAAATGTGATACCTATCTTCAAAAAGGGAAAGAGGGATACGGCTCTAAACTATAGACCAGTTTCCTTGACCAGCATAGTTTGCAAAGTTATGGAGAATCTACTGAGGAAACATATCTCTCTTCACTTGGAATCCTTCAACTTTTTGTCAGTGAGGGAACATGGTTTCAGAGAAGTTAGATCAACAGTAACAAACCTATTAGAATTTTATGATGAGATAAGCCGAATCTAACAGGGCAGATTGCATATTCCTAGACTTCCAAAAAAAATGTTTGACACTCTTCCACATGGGAGACTTATTAGGAAGCTGCAAGCAATGCTAGAATAGGTGGAAATGTCTTGGAGTGGATAAAA
>JAXCGZ010020856.1:22500-57500 GCA_037179515.1 Halocaridina rubra | reverse complement strand
TATATATATATATATATATATATATATATAGTATATATATATATATATATATATATATATATATATATATATATATATATATATATATATATATATATATATATATATATATATATATTTATATATATATATATATATATATATATATATATATATATATATATATATATATATATATATATATATATATTTATATATATATATATATATATATATATATATATATATATATATATATATATATATATATATATATATATATATATATATATATATATATGAATCATACTTTACCCCAACCGGGACTCGAACCTAGGACTTATGATTACTAAGTCAAGGCGCTACCACTACACCACAGAAGGTTAAAAGGAATCCAACCTTATAGCTTATATCTGCTATACTTAGGAATGAACGCATTCTATCTGAATGCCACTATGTTCATATTACAGATTCCCCAACCTCACTCCAATCTGAATGCCACTATTACAGATTCCCCAACCTCACTCGTGGCGCTTCATTTTAGCATTTAATTCAATTCCCAATCTCATTCGGGCCATGAAATGCCAAATAAGCACATTACATATGTGAAAACATGAATCATTCTTTACCCCGACCGGGACTCGAACCTAAGACTTATGATTACTAACTCAAGGCGCTACCACTACACCACAGAAGGTTAAAAGGAATCCAACCTTATAGCTTATATCTGCTATACTTAGGAATGAACGCATTCTATCTGAATGCCACTATGTTCATATTACAGACTCCCCAACCTCACTCGTGGCTTCATTTTAGTATTTAATTCAATTCCCAATCTCATTCGGGCCATGAAATACCAAATAAGCACATTACATATGTGAAAACATGATCATTCTTTACCCCGATCAGGACTCGAACCTAGGACTTATGATTACTAAGTCAAGGTGCTACCACTACACCACAGAAGGTTAAAAGGAATCCAACCTTATAGCTTATATCTGCTATACTTAGGAATGAACGCATTCTATCTGAATGCCACTATGTTCATATTGCAGATTCCCCAACCTCACTCGTGGCTTCATTTTAGCACTTAATTCAATTCCCAATCTCATTCGGGCCATGAAATATAAATAAGCACATTACATATGTGAAAACATGAATCATTCTTTACCCCGACCGGGACTCGAACCTAGGACTTATGATTACTAAGTCAAGGCGCTACCACTACACCACAGAATTTTAAAAGGAATCCAACCTTATAGCTTATATCTGCTGTACTTAGGAATGAACGCATTCTAACTGAATGCCACTATGTTCATATTACAGACTCCTCAACCTCATTCATGGATTCAATTTAGCATTTAATTTAATTCCCAATCTTATTCGGGCCATGAAATACCAAATAAGCACATTACATATGTGAAAACATGAATCATTCTTTACCCCGACCGGGACCCGAACGTAGGACTTATGATTATTAAGTCAAGGCGCTACCACTACACCACAGAAGGTTAAAAGGAATCCAACCTTATAGGTTGGATTCCTTTTAACCTTCTGTGGTGTAGTGGTAGCGCCTTGACTTAGTAATCATAAGTCCTAGGTTCGAGTCCCAGTCGGGGTAAAGAATGATTCATGTTTTCACATATGTAATGTGCTTATTTGGTATTTCATGGCCCGAATGAGATTGGGAATTGAATTAAATGCTAAAATGAAGCCACGAGTGAGGTTGGGGAATCTGTAATATGAACATAGTGGCATTCAGATAGAATGCATTCATTCCTAAGTATAGCAGATATAAGCTATAAGGTTGGATTCCTTTTAACCTTCTGTGGTGTAGTGGTAGCGCCTTGACTTAGTAATCATAAGTCCTAGGTTCAAGTCCCGGTCGAGGTAAAGAATGATTCATGTTTTCACATATGTAATGTGCTTATTTGGTATTTCATGGCCCGAATGAGATTGGGAATTGAATTTAATGCTAAAATGAATCCACGAGTGAGGTTGGGGAATCTGTAATATGAACATAGTGGCATTCAGATAGAATGCGTTCATTCCTAAGTATAGCAGATATAAGCTATAAGGTTGGATTCCTTTTAACCTTCTGTGGTGTAGTGGTAGCGCCTTGACTTAGTAATCATAAGTCCTAGGTTCGAGTCCCGGTCGGGGTAAAGAATGATTCATGTTTACACATATGTAATGTGCTTATTTGGTATTTTATGGCCCGAATGAGATTGGGAATTGATTTAAATGCTAAAATGAAGCCACGAGTGAGGTTGGGGAATCTGTAATATGAACGTAGTGGCATTCAGATAGAATGCGTTCATTCCTAAGTATAGCAGATATAAGCTATAAGGTTGGATTCCTTTTAACCTTCTGTGGTGTAGTAGAAGCCCCTTGACTTAGTAATCATAAGTCCTAGGTTCGAGTCCCGGTCGGGGTAAAGAATGATTCATATTTTCACATATGTAATGTACTTATTTGGTGTTTCATGACCCGAATGAGATTGGGAATTGAATTAAATGCTAAAATGAAGCCACGAGTGAGGTTGGGGAATCTGTAATATGAACATAGTGGTATTCAGATAGAATGCGTTCATTCTTAAGTATAGCAGATATAAGCTATAAGGTTGGATTCCTTTTAACCTTCTGTGGTGTAGTGGTAGCGCCATGACTTAGAAATCATAAGTCCTAGATTCGAGTCCCGGTCGGGGTAAAGAATGATTCATGTTTTCACATATGTAATGTGCTTATTTGGTATTTCATGGCCCGAATGAGATTGGGAATTGAATTAAATGCTAAAATGAAGCCACGAGTGAGGTTGGGGAATCTGTAATATGAACATAGTGGTATTCAGATAGAATGCGTTCATTCCTAAGTATAGCAGATATAAGCGATAAGGTTGGATTCCTTTTAACCTTATGTGGTGTAGTGGTAGCGCCTTGACTTAGTAATCATAAGTCCTAGGTTCGAGTCCCGGTCGGGGTAAAGAATGATTCATGTTTTCACATATGTAATGTGCTTTATTTGGTATTTCATGGCCCGAATGAGATTGGGAATTGAATTAAATGCTAAAATGAAGCCACGAGTGAGTTTGGGGAATCTGTAATATGAACATAGTCGCATTCAGATAGAATGCGTTTATTCCTAAGTATATCAGATATAAGCTATAAGGTTGGATTCCTTTTAACCTTCTGTGGTGTAGTGGTAGCGCCTTGACTTAGTAATCATAAGTCCTAGGTTCAAGTCCTGGTCGGGGTAAAGAATGATTCAGGTTTTCACATATGTAATGTGCTTATTTTTTATTTCATGGCCCGAATGAGATTGGGAATTGAATTAAATGCTAAAATGAAGCCACGAGTGAGGTTGGGGAATCTGTAATATGAACATAGTGGTATTCAGATAGAATGCGTTCATTCCTAAGTATAGCAGATATAAGCTAGAAGGTTGGATTCCTTTTAACCTTCTGTGGTGTAGAGGTAGCGCCTTGACTTAGTAATCATAAGTCCTAGGTTCGAGTCCCGGTCGGGGTAAAAAAATGATTCATGTTTTCACATATGTAATGTGCTTATTTGGTAATTTCATGGCCCGAATGAGATTGGGATTTGAATTAAATGCTAAAATGAAGCCACGAGTGAGGTTGGGGAATCTGTAATATGAACATAGTGGCATTCAGTTAGAATGCATTCATTCCTAAGTATAGTAGATATAAGCTATAAGGTTGGATTCCTTTTAACCTTCTGTGGTGTAGTGGTAGCGCCTTGACTTAGTAATCATAAGTCCTAGGTTCGAATCCCGGTCGGGGTAAAAAAATGATTCATGTTTTCAACTATGTAATGTGCTTATTTGGTCATTTCATTGCCCGAATGAGATTGGGATTTGAATTAAATGCTAAAATGAAGCCACGAGTGAGGCTGGGGAATCTGTAATATGAACATAGTGGCATTCAGATAGAATGCGTTAATTCCTAAGTATAGCAGATATAAGCTATAAGGTTGGATTCCTTTTAACCTTCTGTGGTGTAGTGGTAGCGCCTTGACTTAGTAATCATAAGTCCTAGGTTCGAGTCTCGGTCGGGGTAAAGAATGATTCATGTTTTCACATATGTAATGTGCTTATTTGGTATTTCATGGCCCGAATGAGATTGGGAATTGATTTAAATGCTAAAATGAAGCCACGAGTGAGGTTGGGGAATCTGTAATACGAACATAGTGGCATTCAGATAGAATGCGTTCATTCCTAAGTATAGCAGATATAAGCTATAAGGTTGGATTCCTTTTAACCTTCTGTGGTGTAGTGGTAGCGCCTTGACTTAGTAATCATAAGTCCTAGGTTCGAGTCCCGGTAGGGGTAAAGAATGATTCATATTTTCACACATGTAATGTGCTTATTTGGTATTTCATGGCCCGAATGAGATTGGGAATTGAATTAAATGCTAAAATGAAGCCACGAGTGAGGTTGGGGAATCTGTAATATGAACATAGTGGCATTCAGATAGAATGCGTTCATTCCTGAGTATAGCAGATATAAGCTATAAGGTTGGATTCCTTTTAACCTTCTGTGGTGTAGTGGTAGCGCCTTGACTTAGTAATCATAAGTCCTAGGTTCGGGTCCTGGCCGGGGTAAAGAATGATTCATGTTTTAATATATGTAATGTGCTTATTTGGTATTTCATGGCCCGAATGAGATTGGGAATTGAATTTAATGCTAAAATGAAGCCACGAGTGAGGTTGGGGAATCTGTAATATGAACATAGTGGCATTCAGATAGAATGCGTTCATTCCTAAGTATAGCAGATATAAGCTATAAGGTTGGATTCCTTATAACCTTCTGTGGTGTAGTGGTAGCGCCTTGACTTAGTAATCATAAGTCCTAGATTCGAGTCCCGGTCGGGGTAAAGAATGATTCAGGTTTTCACATATATAATGTGCTTATTTGGTATTTCATGGCCCGAATGAGATTGGGAATTGAATTAAATGCTAAAATGAAGCCACAAGTGAGGTTGGGGAATCTGTAATATGAACATAGTGGTATTCAGATAGAATGCGTTCATTCCTAAGTGTAGCAGATATAAGCGATAAGGTTGGATTCCTTTTAACCTTATGTGGTGTAGTGGTAGCGCCTTGACTTAGTTATCATAAGTCCTAGGTTCGAGTCCCGGTCGGGGTAAAGAATGATTCATGTTTTCACATATGTAATGTGCTTTATTTGGTATTTCATGGCCCGAATGAGATTGGGAATTGAATTAAATGCTAAAATGAAGCCACGAGTGAGTTTGGGGAATCTGTAATATGAACATAGTGGCATTCAAATAGAATGCGTTTATTCCTAAGTATATCAGATATAAGCTATAAGGTTGGATTCCTTTTAACCTTCTGTGGTGTAGTGGTAGCGCCTTGACTTAGTAATCATAAGTCCTAGGTTCGAGTCCCGGTCGGGGTAAAGAATGATTCATGTTTTCACATATGTAATGTGCTTATTTGGTATTTCATGGCCCGAGTGAGATTGGGAATTGAATTAAATGCTAAAATGAAGCAACGAGTGAGGCTGGGGAATCTGTAATATGAACATAGTGGCATTCAGATAGAATGCGTTCATTCCTAAGTATAGCAGATATAAGCTATAAGGTTGGATTCCTTTTAACCTTCTGTGGTGTAATGGTAGCGCCTTGACTTAGTAATCATAAGTCCTAGGTTCGAGTCCCGGTCGGGGTAAAGAATGATTCATGTTTTCACATAAGTAATGTTCTTATTTGGTATTTCATGGCCCGAATGAGATTGGGAATTGAATTAAATGCTAAAATGAAGCCACGAGTGAGGTTGGGGAATCTGTAATATGAACATAGTGGCATTCAGATAGAATGCAATCATTCCTAAGTATAACAGATATAGGCTATAAGGTTGGATTCCTTTTAAAATTCTGTGGTGTAGTGTTAGCGCCTTGACTTAGTAATCATAAGTCCTAGGTTCGAGTCCCGGTCGGGGTAAAGAATGATTCATGTTTTCACATATGTAATGTGCTTATTTGGTATTTCATGGCCCGAATGAGATTGGGAATTGATTTAAATGCTAAAATGAAGCCACGAGTGAGGTTGGGGAATCTGTAATATGAACGTAGTGGCATTCAGATAGAATGCGTTCATTCCTAAGTATAGCAGATATAAGCTATAAGGTTGGATTCCTTTTAACCTTCTGTGGTGTAGTAGAAGCCCCTTGACTTAGTAATCATAAGTCCTAGGTTCGAGTCCCGGTCGGGGTAAAGAATGATTCATATTTTCACATATGTAATGTACTTATTTGGTATTTCATGGCCCGAATGAGATTGGGAATTGAATTAAATGCTAAAATGAAGCCACGAGTGAGGTTGGGGAATCTGTAATATGAACATAGTGGCATTCAGATAGAATGCGTTCATTCCTGAGTATAGCAGATATAAGCTATAAGGTTGGATTCCTTTTAACCTTCTGTGGTGTAGTGGTAGCGCCTTGACTTAGTAATCATAAGTCCTAGGTTCGAGTCCTGGCTGGGGTAAAGAATGATTCATGTTTTCATATATGTAATGTGCTTATTTGGTATTTCATGGCCCGAATGAGATTGGGAATTGAATTAAATGCTAAAATGAAGCCACGAGTGAGGTTGGGGAATCTGTAATATGAACATAGTGGTATTCAGATAGAATGCGTTCATTCTTAAGTATAGCAGATATAAGCTATAAGGTTGGATTCCTTTTAACCTTCTGTGGTGTAGTGGTAGCGCCATGACTTAGAAATCATAAGTCCTAGATTCGAGTCCCGGTCGGGGTAAAGAATGATTCATGTTTTCACATATGTAATGTGCTTATTTGGTATTTCATTGCCCGAATGAGATTGGGAATTGAATTAAATGCTAAAATGAAGCCACGAGTGAGGTTGGGGAATCTGTAATATGAACATAGTGGTATTCAGATAGAATGCGTTCATTCCTAAGTATAGCAGATATAAGCGATAAGGTTGGATTCCTTTTAACCTTATGTGGTGTAGTGGTAGCGCCTTGACTTAGTAATCATAAGTCCTAGGTTCGAGTCCCGGTCGGGGTAAAGAATGATTCATGTTTTCACATATGTAATGTGCTTTATTTGGTATTTCATGGCCCGAATGAGATTGGGAATTGAATTAAATGCTAAAATGAAGCCACGAGTGAGTTTGGGGAATCTGTAATATGAACATAGTCGCATTCAGATAGAATGCGTTTATTCCTAAGTATATCAGATATAAGCTATAAGGTTGGATTCCTTTTAACCTTCTGTGGTGTAGTGGTAGCGCCTTGACTTAGTAATCATAAGTCCTAGGTTCAAGTCCCGGTCGGGGTAAAGAATGATTCATGTTTTCACATATGTAATGTGCTTATTTTTTATTTCATGGCCCGAATGAGATTGGGAATTGAATTAAATGCTAAAATGAAGCCACGAGTGAGTTTGGGGAATCTGTAATATGAACATAGTGGCATTCAGATAGAATGCGTTCATTCCTAAGTATAGCAGATATAAGCTATAAGGTTGGATTCCTTTTAACCTTCTGTGGTGTAGAGGTAGCGCCTTGACTTAGTAATCATAAGTCCTAGGTTCGAGTCCCGGTCGGGGTAAAGAATGATTCATGTTTACACATATGTAATGTGCTTATTTGGTATTTCATTTCCCGAATGAGATTGGGGATTGAATTAAATGCTAAAATGAAGCCACGAGTGAGGTTGGGGAATCTGTAATATGAACATAGTGGTATTCAGATAGAATGCGTTCATTCCTAAGTATAGCAGATATAAGCAATAAGGTTGGATTCCTTTTAACCTTCTGTGGTGTAGTAGTAGCGCCTTGACTTAGTAATCATAAGTCCTAGGTTCGAGTCCCGGTCGGGGTAAAGAATGATTCATGTTTTCACATAAGTAATGTGCTTATTTTGGTATTTCATACCCCGAATGAGATTTGGAATTGAATTTAATGCTAAAATGAAGCCACGAGTGAGGTTGTGGAATCTGTAATATGAACATAGTGGCATTCAGATAGAATGCGTTCATTCCTAAGTATAGCAGATATAAGCTATAAGGTTGGATTCCTTTTAACCTTCTGTGGTGTAGTGGTAGCGCCTTGACTTAGTAATCATAAGTCCTAGGTTCGAGTCTCGGTCGGGGTAAAGAATGATTCATGTTTTCACATATGTAATGTGCTTATTTGGTATTTCATGGCCCGAATGAGATTGGGAATTGATTTAAATGCTAAAATGAAGCCACGAGTGAGGTTGGGGAATCTGTAATACGAACATAGTGGCATTCAGATAGAATGCATTCATTCCTAAGTATAGCAGATATAAGCTATAAGGTTGGATTCCTTTTAACCTTCTGTGGTGTAGTGGTAGCGCCTTGACTTAGTAATCATAAGTCCTAGGTTCGAGTCCCGGTCGGGGTAAAGAATGATTCATATTTTCACATATGTAATGTGCTTATTTGGTATTTCATGGCCCGAATGAGATTGGGAATTGAATTAAATGCTAAAATGAAGCCACGAGTGAGGTTGGGGAATCTGTAATATGAACATAGTGGCATTCAGATAGAATGCGTTCATTCCTGAGTATAGCAGATATAAGCTATAAGGTTGGATTCCTTTTAACCTTCTGTGGTGTAGTGGTAGCGCCTTGACTTAGTAATCATAAGTCCTAGGTTCGGGTCCTGGCTGGGGTAAAGAATGATTCATGTTTTAATATATGTAATGTGCTTATTTGGTATTTCATGGCCCGAATGAGATTGGGAATTGAATTTAATGCTAAAATGAAGCCACGAGTGAGGTTGGGGAATCTGTAATATGAACATAGTGGCATTCAGATAGAATGCGTTCATTCCTAAGTATAGCAGATATAAGCTATAAGGTTGGATTCCTTATAACCTTCTGTGGTGTAGTGGTAGCGCCTTGACTTAGTAATCATAACTCCTAGATTCGAGTCCCGGTCGGGGTAAAGAATGATTCAGGTTTTCACATATATAATGTGCTTATTTGGTATTTCATGGCCCGAATGAGATTGGGAATTGAATTAAATGCTAAAATGAAGCCACGAGTGAGGTTGGGGAATCTGTAATATGAACATAGTTGTATTCAGATAGAGTGCGTTCATTCCTAAGTGTAGCAGATATAAGCGATAAGGTTGGATTCCTTTTAACCTTATGTGGTGTAGTGGTAGCGCCTTGACTTAGTTATCATAAGTCCTAGGTTCGAGTCCCGGTCGGGGTAAAGAGTGATTCATGTTTTCACAAATGTAATGTGCTTTATTTGGTATTTCATGGCCCGAATGAGATTGGGAATTGAATTAAATGCTAAAATGAAGCCACGAGTGAGTTTGGGGAATCTGTAATATGAACATAGTGGCATTCAGATAGAATGCGTTTATTCCTAAGTATATCAGATATAAGCTATAAGGTTGGATTCCTTTTAACCTTCTGTGGTGTAGTGGTAGCATCTTGACTTAGTAATCATAAGTCCTAGGTTCGAGTCCCGGTCGGGGTAAAGAATGATTCATGTTTTCACATATGTAATGTGCTTATTTGGTATTTCATGGCCCGAGTGAGATTGGGAATTGAATTAAATGCTAAAATGAAGCAACGAGTGAGGTTGGGGAATCTGTAATATGAACATAGTGGCATTCAGATAGAATGCGTTCATTCCTAAGTATAGCAGATATAAGCTATAAGGTTGGATTCCTTTTAACCTTCTGTGGTGTAGTGGTAGCGCCTTGACTTAGTAATCATAAGTCCTAGGTTCGAGTCCCGGTCGGGGTAAAGAATGATTCATGTTTTCACATATGTAATGTGTTTATTTGATATATATATATATATATATATATATATATATATATATATATATATATATATATATATATATATATATATATATATATATATATATATATATATATATATATATATTTATATATATATATATATATATATATATATATATATATATATATATATATATATATATATATATATATATATATATATATATATATATATATAGTCTCCGTGGCTAAATGGTAGCGTCTGCGACTCTGTGTCGGCAGATCGAGGGTTCGCGCCCCGTCACAGACTGAGGTTAGTAAAGGCATATACTCAGGGTAATGATTACACATACCAAAACAAGTCCTTTGCAAGAAGGCATTCGTCCTAGCCCTTCGTAGAAGAGGGAGTTCGTGACGTAAAACTGAATCATATACATATATATATATATATATATATATATATATATATATATATATATATATATATATATATATATATATATATATATATATATATATATATATATATATATATATATATATATATATATATATATATATATATATATATATATATATATATATATATATATATATATATATATATATATATATATATATATATATATATATATATATATATATATATATATATATATATATATATATATATATATATATATATATATATATATATATATATATATATATATATATATATATATATATATATATATATATATATATATATATATATATATATATATATACATATATATATATATATATATATATATATATATATATATATATATATATATATATATATATGTATATATATATATATATATATATATATATATATATATATATATATATATATATATATATATATATATATATATATATATATATATATATATATATATATATATATATATATATATATATATATATATATAATATATATATATATATATATATATATATATATATATATATATATATATATATATATATATATATATATATATATATATATATATATATATATATATATATATATATATATATATATATATATATATATATATATATATATATATATATATATACACACAGACACACACACGCACACACTATATATATATATATATATATATATATATATATATATATATATATATATATATATATATATATATATATATATATATATATATATATATATATATATATATATATATATATATATATATATATATATATATATATATATATATATATATATATATATATATATATATATATATATATATATATATATATATATATATATATATATATATATATATATATATATATATATATATATATATATATATATATATATATATATATATATATATATATATATATATATATATATATATATATATATATATATATATATATATATATATATATATATATATATATATATATATATATATATATATATATATCATATTTTACCCGTGACTGGATCGAACCTAAAGCATATAGTTAGTATGCCAAGGCGCTATGAAAAAAAAAACCTACTCCATTGAAAGTCTAAGTTCTATAGTAGGCATGAACGTATTCTCTCTGAATGCCATTTTGTTCATATTACAGGTTCTCCTAACCTCACTCGTTGCTTCGTTTTTCGCATTTAATTCAAGTCCCAGCTACATAGGCGTTTATAATAATTAAATAAACACATTAACATATGTGAAAGCATGAATCATATTTTATCCCTGACCTGGAATCGAACCTAAGACATATAATTATTATGCCAAGGCGCTATCAACTACACCACCAAAGTCTAAAAGAGAAAAAAAAACTTCAAGCTTAAACTGCTATACTAGGAATGAACGCATTCTAATTGAATGCCTTTTTGTTCATATTATAGCTTCTCCTAACCTCACTCGTGGCATCGTTTTTCACATTTAATTCAAGTCCCAGCTATATAAGCCTTAATTCCTAGTATAGCAGTTAAGCTCTAAGGTTTGCTTCTCCATTAGAGCTACAGTTGTGTAGTTGACACTGCTTTGGCATAGTAATTATATGTCTTAGCTTCGATTCCTGTTTAGGGTTAAAATATGATTCATGCTTTCACATATGTTACCGCGTTTATTTGATTATTATTAATGGCTATATAGCTGGAACCACGATTGAGGTTAAGAGAAGCTGTAATATGAGCAAAAAGGCCTTCATATAGAATACCTTCATTCCTAGTATAGCAGTTAAACTGTAAGGCTTACTTCTCCATTAGAGCTACAGTGGTGTAGTTGACACTGCTTTGGCATAGTAATTATATGTCTTAGCTTCGATTCCTGTTTAGGGTTAAAATATGATTCTTGCTTTCACATATGATATTGCGTTTATTTGATTATTATTAATAGCTATATAGCTGGGACCACGATTGAGGTTAGGAAAAGCTGAAATATGAATAAAAAGGCCTTCATATAGAATACCTTCATTCCTAGTATAGCAGTTAAGCTGTAAGGCTTGATTCTCCTTTAGACTTTCAGTGGTGTAGTTGATAGTGCCTTGGCATGGTAATTATATGCATTAGGTTTGATTCCCGGTCAAGGGTAAAATATGATACATGATTTCACAGCATCAGAGAATAGCCCCAACGTATTCCCTGCGCGTCGTAAGAGGTGACTAAAAGTGGACAGGGCGAGGGGAACTAGGAATCCCACCCCTTGTATTAACTTCCTGCGAGACGTCAAAGAAGAAGGGGAGTAGAGGGGAGAATAACTTCTCCCCAAACTCTAGTTTTGGGGTGTCTAAATGTGCGTGGTTGCAGTACGAGAGAGAGCAAAAGATGTGAGATTGGATATATGTTTGGTAGGAGGAGGATGGATGTATTGGAATTGTGTAAGACGAAGATGAAAGGAAAAGGAGAAGTGGCATTTGTTGATGTGACAGGTAAGGTGTCTGGGGTTGAAAGGAGAGCGAGAGTAGGTGTGGCATTATTGCTGAGTGTCATCTAGGCTGATGTGGGTGAGAACTAGGATAGGAAGGGAATGTTGGGCTTTTGTTAGTGCGTATGGGCCAGGATGTGAGAGAAGTGAGGAAGAGCGGGATGAATTCTGGAATGAGTTAACTAGGTGTGTGGATGGTCTGAGTAGAAGGAACTATGTAGTTGTGTTGGGTGACTTGAATGCCAGAGTGGGTGATGGAGAGGTAGAAGGTGTTGTAGGAAAGCATGGGGTACCAGGTGGGAATGAGAGGGCGAGAGACTGTTAGATATGTGTGTGGAGCAAGAGTTGGTGATAGGTAATAGTTTTTTTCAAGAAGAAGTTAATAAATAAGTATACATGGATGAGATTGGCAAATGGAAGAGTGAAAGAAAGAGCATTGACAGATTATTTGTTGGTAGCAAAGAGCATGATTGGTAGAGTGAAAGATGTGCTTGCATTTAGAGGTGTGGCTGCTGGGATGTCTGATCATTTTTTGGTTGAAGCAAAAGTGGTAGTAGCAAAAGAGTGGGAAAATAGAGTGGGGGGATGTAGAAGGGAAATGGTGAAGGTGGAAGAGTTGAAAAAAAAAACAGAGAATAGACAGGAATATCAGGACAGGTTGAAAGTGGCATATGACAGGGTGAAAGAAAGAAAAGTTGGGGAGTTAGAGGAAGAATGGGGGTTGATGAAAGAATGTTTTGTGGGTCATGCAAGTGATGTGTGTGGAAAGAGGTTTGTTGGAGGTGGCATGAGGAGGGGCAGCGAGTGGTGGAATGAAGGAGTGAAAATGAAGGTGGAAGAGAAAAAGAGGGTTTTTTGAGGAATGGCTGCAGTGTAAAAGTAGGGAGAAGTATGAAAGATATAGGGAGAAAAATGTGGAAACTAAGCGAAAGGTAGAGGAAGAGACGAGGTTGGCAAATGTTAGGTGGGGACAGGATTTTAGTAGGTCATATGAGGAGAATAAAAAGAATTTTTGGAAAGAAGTGAAGAGAGTAAGGAAGGGTGGATCGAGGAAGGAAGAGGCAGTGAAAGATGTGAATGGACAGATGTTAAGAGGGAACGATGCCAGGAAAAGATGGGCAGAATATTTTGAGTGCTTGCTGAATGTTGAGGAAAATAAAGAGGCAGCTATAGTGGCAGTGGGGGTGTTCAAGTGTCAGTAATGGGTGATGAAAATGAGAGAGATTATAAGAGAGGAGGTGAAAAGGATATTGTCTGAAGCGAAAGCAGGTAAAGCACCTGGAATGGATGGTGTGAGAGCGGAGATGTTGCAAGAAGGGGGAGTGACTGCATTGGAATGGTTAGTGGGAGTGTTTAATATATGCTTTATGTTGTCAATGGTGCCAGTATAATGGGTGATTGCTTGTATAGTGCCCTTATACAAAGGTAAAGGAGATATGTATGAATGCAGTAATTTTAGGGGTATAAGTTTGTTGAGTGTGGTAGGGAAAGTGCATGGTAGAATAGTGGTTAATAGGATTAGGGATAAGACAGAAAATGTGATCACAGAAGTGCAGAGTGGTTTTAGGAGAGGTAGAGGCTGCATAGATCAGATTTTTATAGTTAGGCAGTTATGTGAGAAATATTTAGCAAAGGGTAAGGATATGTTTTTTGCATATTTGGATCTGGAGAAAGCGTATGATAGAGTTGATAGAGAGGCAATGTGGAATGTTTTGAGATTATATGGAATCAATGGTAAATTGTTGCATGCAGTGAAGAGTTTGTATGAGGGCAGTAGAGCTTGTGCTAGGGTAGAGAATGAAGTGAGTGAGTGGTTTCCAGTGAGTGTGAGACTGAGACAGGGATGTGTGATGTCACCATGGCTGTTCAAATTGTATATTGATGGAGTCGTAAGAGAGGTGAATGAGCGAGTGCGTGGTCGAGGTTTGAGAATGGTAGATGGGGATGATAACGAGTGGGAGCTGAATCAGTTTCTGTTCGCAGATGATACTGTGGCGGTGGCAGATGTAGAGGAGAAGCTGTGTAAGTTAGTGTCAGAACTTGGAATGGTGTATGAGAGAAGGAAGTTGCGAGTGAATGTGGGAAAGAGTAAGGTTATGAGGTGTACAAGAAATGAGGATGGTGCTGGATTGAATGTTATGTTGAATGGAGAGATACTTGACGAAGTTGATCAGTTTAAGTATTTAGGCTCGATCATAGCTGCAAATGGTGGAGTGGAAGCTGATGTGCATCACAGAGTGAATGAAGGATGTAAAGTGTTGGGTGCGTTGAAAGGAGTGATGAAGAATAGAGGGTTGGAAATGAATGTTAAGAAAGTTTTGAATGAGAAAGTGGTTGTGCCAACTGTGATGTATTGATCAGACTTATGGGGTATGAATGTAAGTGAGAGATGGAAAGTAAATGTGCTTGAGATGAAATGCCTGAGGAGTATGACTGGTGTATCTCGGTTGGATAGGGTTAGGAATGAAGTGGTGAGAGCAAGAACGGGTGTGAGGAGAGAATTGGCAGCCAGAGTAGATATGAATGTTCTGAGATGGTTTAGCCATGTGGAAAGGATGGATGATGAAAGACTGCTGAAAAAGGTGATGAATGCGAGAGTTGATGGGAGAAATGCTATAAGGAGGCCTAGATTTGGGTGGATGGATGGAGTAAGGAGAGCCCTGAATAATAGGAGGATGGATGTGAGGGAATCAAGCGAGAAGCTAGGAATAGGAATGAGTAGCTAGCGATTGTGACGCAGATCTGATGGGCATCTGCTGTTATCACGGGGCTGCATCTTACAGAAGTAGCCCTGTGGTAGGGGCAGTAGGGGAGTTGGCAGTTATGAAGCGGTACAGATTGTGGAAGAGCCGGGAGGATGGGCTGTGGCACTCAAGCAGTGCCATCTGAACGGTCGCTAGCTCCCTCGTCATTGCCCACAGAACAAAGTAAACCCCTTTTTGTTTTCTCTTTTTGATGTCGGCTACCCCCCAATTAAAGGGGAAGCAGCCAAGGTATATATATATATATATATATATATATATATATATATATATATATATATATATATATATATATATATATATATATATATATATATATATATATATATATGAATCATTTTTTTACCCCGACCGGGATTCGAACCTAGGACTTATGATTACTAAGTCAAGGCGCTACCACTACACCACAGAAGGTTAAAAGGAATCCAACCTTATAGCTTATATCTGCTATACTTAGGAATGAACGCATTCTAACTGAATGCCACTATGTTCATATTACAGATTCCCCAACCTCACTCGTGGCTTCATTTTAGCATTTAATTCAAATCCCAATCTCATTCGGGCAATGAAATTACCAAATATGTGAAAACATGAATCATTTTTTTACTCCGACCGGGATTCGAACCTAGGACTTATGATTACTAAGTCAAGGCGCTACCACTACACCACAGAAGGTTAAAAGGAATCCAACCTTATAGCATATATCTGCTATACTTAGGAATGAACGCATTCTAACTGAATGCCACTATGTTCATATTACAGATTCCCCAACCTCACTCGTGGCTTCATTTTAGCATTTAATTCAAATCCCAATCTCATTCGGGCAGATATAAGCTATAAGGTTGGATTCCTTTTAACCTTCTGTGGTGTAGTGGTAGCGCCTTGACTTAGTAATCATAAGTCCTAGGTTCGAATCCCGGTCGGGGTAAAAAAATGATTCATGTTTTCACATATGTAATGTGCTTATTTGGTAATTTCATTGCCCGAATGAGATTGGGATTTGAATTAAATGCTAAAATGAAGCCACGAGTGAGGTTGGGGAATCTGTAATATGAACATAGTGGCATTCATTTAGAATGCGTTCATTCCTAAGTATAGCAGATATAAGCTATAAGGTTGGATTCCTTTTAACCTTCTGTGGTGTAGTGGTAGCGCCTTGACTTAGTAATCATAAGTCCTAGGTTCGAATCCCGGTCGGGGTAAAAAAATGATTCATGTTTTCACATATGTAATGTGCTTATTTGGTAATTTCATTGCCCGAATGAGATTGGGATTTGAATTAAATGCTAAAATGAAGCCACGAGTGAGGTTGGGGAATCTGTAATATGAACATAGTTGCATTCAGTTAGAATGCGTTCATTCCTAAGCATAGCAGATATAAGCTATAAGGTTGGATTCCTTTTAACCTTCTGTGGTGTAGTGGTAGCGCCTTGACTTAGTAATCATAAGTCCTAGGTTCGAATCCCGGTCGGGGTAAAAAAATGATTCATGTTTTCACATATGTAATGTGCTTATTTGGTAATTTCATTGCCCGAATGAGATTGGGATTTGAATTAAATGCTAAAATGAAGCCACGAGTGAGGTTGGGGAATCTGTAATATGAACAAAGTGGCATTCAGTTAGAATGCGTTCATTCTTAAGTATAGCAGATATAAGCTATAAGGTTGGATACCTTTTAACCTTCTGTGGTGTAGTGGTAGCGCCTTGACTTAGTAATCATAAGTCCTAGGTTCGAATCCCGGTCAGGGTAAAAAAATGGTTCATGTTTTCACATATGTAATGTGCTTATTTGGTAATTTCATTGCCCGAATGTGATTGGGATTTGAATTAAATGCTAAAATGAAGCCACGAGTGAGGTTGGGGAATCTGTAATATGAACATAGTGGCATTCAGTTAGAATGCGTTCATTCCTAAGTATAGCAGATATAAGCTATAAGGTTGGATTCCTTTTAACCTTCTGTGGTTTAGTGGTAGCGCCTTGACTTAGTAATCATAAGTCCTAGGTTCGAATCCCGGTCGGGGTAAAAAAGAATGATTCATGTTTTCACATATGTAATGTGCTTATTTGGTAATATATATATATATATATATATATATATATATATATATATATATATATATATATATATATATATATATATATATATATATATATATATATATATATATATATATATATATATATATATATATATATATATATATATATATATATATATATATATATATATATATATATATATATCCATATATCTATATATATATATATATATATATATATATATATATATATATATATATATATATATATATATATATATATATATATATATATATATATATATATATATATATATATATATATATATATATATATATATATATATATATATATATATATATATATATATATATATATATATATATATATATATATATATATATATATATATATATATATATATATATATATATATATATGTATATATTATATATATATATATATATATATATATATATATATATATATATATATATATATATATATATATATATATATATATATATATATATATATATATATATATATATATATATATATATATATATATATATATATATATATATATATATATATATATATATATATATATATATATATATATATATATATATATATATATATATATATATATATATATATATATATATATATATATATATATATATATATATATATATATATATATATATATATATATATATATATATATATATATATATATATATATATATATATATATATATATATATATATATATATATATATATATATATATATATATATATATATATATATATATATATATATATATATCTATATATATATATATATATATATATATATATATATATATATATATATATATATATATATATATATATATATATATATATATATATATATATATATATATATATATATATATATATATATATATATATATATATATATATATATATATATATATATATATATATATATATATATATATATATATATATATATATATACATGAATAATTTATACCCAAACAGGGACTTTAACCTCGGACATAAAATTTCTATGCCAAAGCGCTACCAACTACACTACAAAAGGTCATAAAAGGGAAACAAGCCTTTCAGGTTTTATCTGCTATACTAGGGATGAACGCATCTATCTGAATACCACTCTGTTCAAATTACAATTTCCCCCAACTTCACTCGTGTCTTCGTTTTCGAATTTATTCAATTCCCAATCTCATTCGGGACCAACAATAATCAAATGAGCACATTACCATATGTGAACACATGATTAAGTTTTACCCCAACCGGGATTTGAACCTAGGACATATAATTACTATGCCACACCACAGAAGGTCTTAAAAGGGAAACACACCTTACACCTTTTATCTGCTATAATAGGGATGAACACATTCTATTTGAATGCCACTCTGTTCATGTTACAGTTTCCCACAACCTAACTCGTGGCTTCATTTTCGCATTTAATTCAACTCCCAATCTCATTCGTGTTTGAATGGGGAGGTTGCTAAGTTTCTGTTTTGCTAAGGGGACTCAAAGTACTGAACCCGGTTAAGAGCTCACAAACAGACAGGACAGATATTACTGTGCTTGAACAAACCACCCGTATACCACTACTCTGTTAAATGAAACTCAGAATTCAACTTTCTTTTAATTTTGGAAATGCAATGATACATTAAAAGATTTGAATTGATTTTTGGAGCAGGAACAAATTTCAAATTTAAATTTATGGAATGCTACCTCGAATTTCGGAGGTGGTGAGCACGATTTCGATTCCCGGCACCACAGATGGATGCCAAGACTTTGGCCTCAACTCGACTATCACCTCTGTCACACAGGCGGAGTAGAATAGACGACACTGCAATTGCAGAAACAGAAACGACACACCGTTAATAATGGGAAAACCGAAAGCACGAGCACACAAATAATGAGTTTCCAATATTATTCTACATAATGAAAATATATTGGTTAGTCACAGCTAATAAAAAATAATGAGTTTCCAATATAATTCTACAGGATGAAAATATATTAGTTAGTCACAGCTAATCAAAAATATTTGTTACCGTAAGAGCATACAAAACCATTAATTCTTTGCCGACATTAGAGGAAAACTATTTATTCACAATAAATGAAGAATAAGCAAGACAAATACAGTATGTTTTCCTTAAATTATGGGCAACCACAAAAGTTGCAATGCTTTTTACTTATTTGCAATTTATATGGTAAAACACTCTATTTGCGATAAAGGAAGAATCTACGAGATAAATACAGCAATCATTCAATTTTGGTTATCAAGAACAATTTGCAATGAAAAAGCGGGAAAACCACCTTTCGACTTTTTTGATACTTATAACTCAAACACTTTATCCCCAACATATGAAGAATTAACAAGATAAATACATTAAATACATTAAATTGTGGTTAACAAGAAATATTTGCAAAGCCAACAGGGTAAAATTACTTTTTAATTATTTGCGGTTTATAGCATAAAACACTTTAGTTAAATGATTAATTATAGAAAATAACTTTATACACGAGTTTTTGACGTTAAACACTTTATATACGACGATAGAAAGGGGTGAAATGAAATTAGAATTCGTTAGGAAAAAGGATAGAATTTTACGGGGTCACAACCAATCTTCTGAGGATGAGATTTTCGTTTGGCATATTCAGTGAAAGAAATTTCCTATTAGTGTATATCAGCTGTAATTTCCAGGTTATGGAATTAAGTTTGGCAAATGAGATTCCAGTTAGGTACTCTATAAAAGTTCGTTTTGTATGGGAATGGAGTCTGAGAAAAATTTCTTAGGATTTGACCTGTAACGAATTTAACCAGTAGCGAATTTAACCAGTTCTCGAATTCTCAATTTGCTTAACCAACGAACTTTACCATACAGTATTCCTCACCTTGTTTGTGCCAGATGAATTCCTGTGAAGACGCCACGTAAATAACGTTTGATATAAGCTTGACTGCTGAGGAGAGATATTGCCTCTGGGATGTTTGGCCGCCATATGAGGACGCTTCAATGTCCCTCCTGGTGTCGTCATCTGTAGGATATATTTCCAGAGAAGTAACTGGTTCACATAATATTCGTGGGCTACTGTAGGCAGGCAATTATGGTAGAGATGCAAGGGAGAGACGTTCTTTGCGTTGTAGGAGACGGAACTTAACTATTCAAATAATAAAGAAGCTACTGAAATGTATCTAAACAGGCTAATGACATATCAGCAAGGCCTAATTTATAACAAAATTATCAGCAAGAACAATTTTTATAATATAAAAGAAAATATTAGCAAGAGCCATTTTATCATAAGAAAATTGTAAAAAAAAGTATCTAATAGACTCGTTTGAAGAAAGGGAACGGTCAGAAAACAGAAATAGAGAGCAGCCTTTATATTGGTATCATGCTTTCTACATGAACAAGAATATTAGATAAATATATATAAAATTAGCTATAAGCAAAAATATAAATTGCAAATAATCATAATCTGCAAAAGGTAAGGAATGGGAATTATTTTAGTAAAAAAAAAAAAAAAACAGTTAATACTTACTGTGTTAACTAATAAGGCATCTACTACAGCCTCTGGTGACTCTGAGAGAAACACTCTGTCACAAAGGCCCTTTCTAGAGAATATTGATTAGCAACATTCTGCTACAGAAGGCAAAAAAAGAACAGAGAAAGTTATATTGACTTCAATGTTATTATGAAGGATGAGAGATCCTTTTAATGGAAAAGAACAAATGAACAATAAAAAATTGGATCCACCACTGGAACATATCATACTATTAGTAAAGTGAACAATTCTTATAAACAAAACAATAAATGACATGCAAAACATAAAAGGAATGCAATCAAATTAAAATCTCAGGAAAATTTAAATCACAATTAAATATCAAAGAATATCAATATTTAAGTTAAGAATTCTTCACATGCAATAAGGCAATAAAATAATAAAAAAAAATACAATATAAGTAAAAGGAAAAATATGAACCAAGTTGTCATTAACAGTGGCGATTGGATTTAAAGCAGTTTCAGCTATCCAACACTAAACTAAAAGTTTCCACCATGTTCCGACTTTCAGAGTTCCTCAGAAGGAAAAATAAAACTACTATCAAAGTAATATTCTTCAGCTTCTTCGCCTTCCATGGGTACGCTCCACAGGAGTGCATAAACACACTATACTTATGAAAACTAAGTAAAACCCATTTTACACTTACAAATTGAAATACGTTTGTAAGCTAAACTAAACAAGTACAGTATTAAATACATAAAAGATATATATAAAAATAAACAACACATCAGAGAAATAATCTTTACTGACTTGTGAAACCGAGGCAAACAGCACCGGCTTCCTCATTTGAGGGTAATGACCGTCGACTTAGTAGATCAGCGAGGTCATTGTCCTTTCCATCAACATAGTGGGCAGTGAATTTGAAAATATTTAGATAAAGTGCCCACCTTTTTTAGGCGAGGATTCAGCTTGTCTGCAATCTGTAAATATAGAAGAGGATGGTGGTCGGTTCTCAGTGTAAAATGTTGGCCGTACAGATGGACTTCAAAATTCTTTATGGCCCAATATGCGGCTAGAGCTTCTGTCTTCATGGTGGAGTAATTTTGCTCTGCAGGGCGAAGCCTGCGGCTTACATATCGCACTGGAGCTACTTCAGCTGAGTTGTCTGATCGGGCTTGCAAGAGCACGACACCCAGGCCTTTGTCTGAGTCGTCGGTCTGTAAGATAAATAGAAAATCTGGGTTTACCAGTTGTAATACTGGCTCACCCGCCAATGCTTCTCGGAGCTTGAAAAATGCTCTCTCTGCTTCATCTGTCCATTGGACAGGGGAGGTTTTACCTTGCTTTGAGGAGGTCATTTGCTGCAAAGGGGCACCGATAGTATTAAAGTGTAGAATGAACCATAGGTGGTAGCCGACACTACCCAGGAATGATCTCAGTTGACTGACAGTAGCGGCTTTCTCCATAATCTTTATAGCTTGCACCTTGTCCTGTAAAGGGGACACAACTTCTTCTCCAACAAAGTGCCAGAGATACTGCAATTGTGTGAAACCAATCTCGCAATTGGAAGGCTTTAAATGAAGTCCAGGCTGGTTCACAGGAGTGAGAACTCTGCAAAAAGTCTCGAGGTGCGATGACCAATCCTCAGAATGCACCAGGATGTCGTCTATAAAGCATGAAACATTGTCAAGGTCCTGTAGTACTGTCCTCATGAGTCTTCTGAAGCAGCAAGGGGCATTCACCATGCCAAAAGGCATGACCCTGAACTGCTATAGATCATATCTTGTGGAAAAGGCTGTTAGAGGCTTGGTAGTCTCCCTCAGCGGGACTTGCCAAAATCCACTGGCCAGATCCAATTTGGACAGGTAGCAGGCTCGGGAGAGCAACGAGAAAATATGCTCGGCAACAGCAATGGGCTCTCCATCAAAGATGGTATGGGAGTTATGCTTACGACAGTCAAGGCAAAACCTGTGACTGCCATCTCGCTTACGCACTGCCAATAACAGTGAACACCAAGGCGAAATGCTCTTTTCAACTATTCCAAGGTGGACCCAAGTGTCAAGATCTTTCTTCAGCCGTATGGACAGCTAGTGGGGAAGGCCATAAGAATGCCGAAATGGCTCTGGGTCAGTCAATCTGACATGATGCTCATGGGTAGCAGTAGTGCCTGGGAGGTCGTTGATGTTCTTGTAGTCCTCTAATAGCTTGTTCAGCTGTTCCCATTGACTCATTTGCAGTCTGGAGTTAATAATGCAATTACTCACACTTTCATTTCGGTGTGTGGGAATGGCAGGATCCTTACCATCATCAAAAGTTAAGCTTATGTTTACAAGTTGAGAGCTCTCCAATATTTAGAAATAAACAAGAGACCGTGACCTGCTATGGACGTTAAATCACCCAAGCAAGGTATCTAAGACCACAGTGACTCTCTAGAGGGATTTGCATGAGTTGTGAGTAGTGCTGAATTTGTTTTTTTTTTAAGTGAAATATTTGAAAGATTTGAATCCCTACTCTACATCCCCTCTTGACCCGTTGGCTGATTTCTGCGCATGCGCTCTGATGCTGTGACGTCACTGAGCTTCCACCGCGGCTCTGCTTAACAACAATGGATCCAACTATTATTACCAAACTATTGGAATCTCAAGAAAATGCATATAAGAATGCTATGGAGGTAATGGTGAAACAGCTTAGTGACAGGATAAAATCACTCAAATCCACAGTTTCCGACCTTACAACAAGCATGGAGTTCAGCCAGAGAGAAATTGATGACCTCAAGTCGACTATCAAAATTCATGATAAAGAAAAGCGTAACGACAAAGAAACATCGATAATCTATCTCAACAAATAAATTCTGCAAATCAACAAATAACCACCTTAGAAGAACGCTTGAATTACCAAGAAGATTATTCCAGAAGAAACAACATCCGATTAAGCGGTGTAGAGGAGTGACGCGATGGGAAGACCTGGGAGCAAACAATGACGATGGTATCAGCCCTGATAGCTGATAAATTACCGCTAGAAGGCATGATATTAGAGAGGGCTCACAGGGTGGGACCACTTCGTGATGACAAACCTTGTCCCATAGTGGCTTGTTTCTCCCACTACTGTGACAGAGAGACGGTCATGCGAAATGCTAAAAAGTTGCAAGGCACCAAGATCTACCTTAATGATGACCTGTGTGCTGCTTCACAGGCAATAAAATCTGCACAGATGCCACAACTAAATAAGGCTAGATCAGAAGGGAAAATAGCCTACTTTAGACATACTAATCTCATTGTGAAGGAACGATACAACTCCGAGAGTGTGGCTGGTGCTGTGGGTGGAGTGGTTGAGAAGATGACCAGGATCGGTGGTGTGGGGGTGGGAGGCGCGGGAGTGGGGGGGCGGGAGACCGATATGTCATCACCTACACCCCCTCCTGCCGTGTCTCCCGCCACGGAAGCTATAAAACGCTCACACCCTAAATAAATAAATGGTCGGAAGAACCCGGTAAGATTTGGTAGAGGTAAATGGTAACTTGTAAGTCAGTAAATGTAAAAGAAGTGTAATTTATTTCTTCACCATGGCTGTAAATAGATACCTTCCATACTATTCCATTAGTGACAATGAACTTATAAGGCTAATAAACAATGACAAAGTACTTCCAAATTACTTATGTATCAATGAGCTTGATAAGATGATATTTAACCCACTTGATCTAGAAAATGAAATAGATTTGTTTTTGAATAATATGAGAAATGCAACAAACACTTTCAATTTATATATACTTAAATGAACTGAATTCAAATTTAATAAATCTAATGCATTTTCGGTTTTGTGCATGAACATTAGAAGTCTTGCAAATAATCTTCAAATATTTGTTGATCAATGTTTAACAGAAAATAATATATGTGATGTAATGTTTTTTTCAGAGACTAGGCTGGATACTGATATTGAATCATTGTATAATATAACAGGGTATAATATGTACACTCAGAACAGAGACAGGAAAGGTGGAGGTGTATGTATGTATGTAGCATATAAGTATAGCTAGAGTGTTATAAAGGAGTGCAGTATGATGGAATGATTTATTGAATGTATTAGTGTACAGGTACATAACGGTAAGGAAAATTGCTTCTTTGCATCTGTATATAGACCACCGAAGGGGAACATGCCTGAATTCCTTTGAGCTTTACTGAAAGTATTTGATTTTGCAGCAAGAAAAAAGTACAAAACTATTTATTTATTCGGTGATTGGAACTTAGATTTGTATAAAATAAATGATCAAAGAGTAACTGAATTTATAAACATAATGTATTCACGTGGCTGCTTTCCACTAACTACTAAACCTACGATAGTAACTGAAAATAGTGCATCTCTAATCAATCATATCTGGACCATAAATCTTGAAGACAACATAAGCAATTACATAGTGTACACCGACATAACAGATCATTTCGCAGTATACCCCCAGCTTAAAAGAAGAAGAAAATAAATTTGATGCATATGTAGAAAAAAAAACATTACTCTGATGATAACATAGCTAAACTTACTAGAGATATATCACATGAAAAATGGCATCATATCATAGACATAAATAATGCAAATGTAGCTTTTAATATATTTCACTGTACATTTAGAGATAACTTTCTAGACTGCTTTCCTCTAAGAAAATCGACTGTAAATAATAAAAAAACAGATGCCCACACATAACTGCAGGATTAAAAAAAAACACCCATTAGAAAGGCTTGCATCAAAATGGCCTTTGTCTTTTGGAACCAGATATAAAGCTTACAGGAGCAAATTAGTAACACTACTTCGAGCTGCAAAAATGGATATTTTCAGGATAAGCTTAAGAAGGAACAAGGAAACAGCAAGTCCACCTGAAATACAATAAACAGCCTAAAGGGATGAAAACAAATTAGTCATTCAAAGGAAATCAAATTAAAAAATGATAATGACCACACTGCTAATATCTTTAATAATCATTTCTTAACTATAGCACAACCAACACAGGAACAACGAAATGTGTAACAAAACTCACACCGACAGTTTCTTAATAATCCACCAGCCTCTTCGTTTTACTTGTATCCTGTAACAAGGGAGGAAGTCACTAAATAAATAAAAACTTTAAAACCAAATACAGCGTCGGGATATGATGAAATTCCATCAAAACTACTCCATATCACTGCCCATTACATTGGTACCCCACTTACCCACATAATAAATCTATGTTTTCAGCAAGGATTTTTTCCAGACAAACTAAAAAGTCAGGCAGTGAAGATGATGAAAATAAATATAGACCTATATCAATCTTACCGTCCTTAAGTAGTGTTTGAAAAAGCAATTGTTCACAGACTTAAGGAATTCCTTGAAAAGTTTAACCTATTATCTGAAAATCAATATGGATTCTGCAATAATAAGACCACTGAAAAATCAATAATGAACTTTACATGTGATGTTTATCAAAATTTGGAAAATGAAAATTTTGTTGCAGGGGTTTTCCTTGACTTGTCCAAAGCATTTGACTCATTAGACCATGATATACTAATAGAAAAACTAACTTGTGTGGGTATTAGGGGAACACCATTACAGTTATTTAACAGCGACTTGAAAAATAGAAAACAAGCCGTATATTGTAATGGGAAAGCATCTTTGTTGCAAACTATTGAGAGGGGAGTACCACAGGGATCAATACTGGGTTCACTGTTATTTTTAGTTTATATATATGATATTTCCAATGCCAGTAATAAATTCAAATATATTCTTTATGCAGATGACACCAACCTTCTCTTGCATGATAATAACCTTGACCACCTGTATTCTGCTTTAAATAGTGAACTAGAAAAAATTAACAACTGGGTCTCTCTTAATAAATTAAAGCTAAATGTTTCCAAAACTGACTATGTCCTATTTCAAAATAGATTTCTAGTACACAATATTGGTCAAGTTAATGTGAATGGGTATGAAGTTAAAAGAGTTGCTTGTAAGAAATTTTTGGGAGCAATTATTGATGAAAATTTTATTTGGAAATATCATATTCAATCTGTCTGCTCAAAACTGTCCAAGACGTGTGGAATTTTGTATAAAATTCGCCATTACTTAACAAATGAGGCCTTAAAAGCATATACTATTCCCTGTGTTATCCTCATATTATATACTGTTTGTCCATCTGGGGTTGTACTTGGCCGTCAATTGTAAGGGATGTATTTGTAACTCAGAAAAGACTGATCAGAACTATTACATATAGTGGAAAAATATGACTCAACTTCCTCTTTATTCAAGGAGCTAAACTTGTTTAAATTTTATTACTTGATACAATATTTCTGTCTTATTATTATACATAGTGATGTTAATGATAACAGAAAATTATTTAGATTTATTCAACACAACCAATATAAATTTGATATGTCCACAGCTGAGAACAACCTTGTGCAAATTTTCTATTCACTGTTTTGGCCCAAAACGTTGGAATGCATTACCAGAAGATTTAAAAACAATAACTGGCATAATTTTATTTAAAAAGAAACTCAAACAGCATTTATTTACTAGACAAAATCAAGCAGTTGTTGATTAATAATTAATACAGTATTGGTGCATCATTATGTCCAGGTTAAGGTCAGGTAACTGTTTTGTTTTATTACAAGATAAGAATGAGATTGCTATATTGGAGCTTTTGTTAACAATTGCCATCATACTTTAAATTATGTGAAATGTATATTAAACTGCCTGCCAAGGAACTCTTGTTCAGCAGCTAGTGCCTCTGAATATAATGTACATATTTATTCCTGTATGTATACTGAATATTTGGCAATAAAATCTATGACTATGAATTGCGAGGGCAGTGGCTGCGGCAAGAGGGGCATCTTACGAAAAGCTCCCGTAAGTCTGTCTCCACTGCAAGGGTGGAGTCTTCCAATATAGGAGGTAAGGGGTGGCTATGATGGAGCACCTATATTGCTGCAGCCTCGGAGGCACTGTTGATGCTGACGGCACCTATAGTGGTTGTTGAAAGTGTCAGTGCAGGATCTCTGTGGGCCTTAGGTCCACACGATACAACTTCAGCTGGTTAATGTGGCATTTCCGGTTATTGCCATCAACATTTAATAGTAATTAGTGGTGCGGGACGTGTCTCTGAAGGAGAAAAGTGCAGCAGGGATGTAATTGTCCCACTGCCTAGGTATATCTATCACTAGCTTGCGCAAACATTGCTTCAATGTCCTGTTACAGCATTCACATGCTCCATTTGATCGGGCATGATAGACACTCGTATGAATGCGCTTCATTTCTAAGAGGTCACAGAAAGCCTCAAATGCCTACTTGTAAACTGACTTCCATTGTCAGAAGTGACCTGCTCAGGAAAGCCGACCCTGGAGCAGATTTCAAATAGGGCCTGAGCGACTGCTTTGGTCATGATAGAAGACAGCGGCACTGCATCTGCGTACCTTGTTGCCAGGTTGACGTATACCAGGAAGAACTCTTTGCCTGTGGACGAAGTTTGATTAATAGGACCTAATATGTCAATAGCGACCTTGGAAAATGACTCCGTTGGGGACTTTTGGTACCGGTGCCATAGAGGTAGATTGACAGACAGGGCAGGAGTCCATGTAGCTGTCTACCTCGGCGTACATGTTTGGCCATGCAAAAACCCTCTGAAGGACCTGTCAAATTTTTGCTTTGCCTATGTGTCCACTCAGAGGTAAATGATGTGCCACATACATAGCCTGGCGGTGCAACAAAGCGGGCACCACCAACTGTTTAAGAGTGTGACCATCTTTAGTCACATGCCTACGAAGGACTCCATCCTCAAGGGTGAAAGTGATCTAGCCTCCTCCTCTCACCATGCTGGTTCTTCCCTCGGTGGCCTGTTGCATTCAGCGTTTGAGGCTGGAGCAGTCCTGCTGCAGTTTGGTGAAGTCTGGACGGGACTTCAGTGGCTCTAGAGGGGCATTATCTGGTAAAGGAGGGGGAAACTCTCCGCGTTTAACATTACGGGTACTAACTGCTGTAGACTCAATGGAGTCAGTCGGAGAATCGTCCAAACTCCTGGTTTCGGAGCAAGGAGTTGATGCTGAAATGGTTTGTTGTGACTTCACCCGAGGGATGTTCCAGTGAGAAATGTCCTCGTGGTAGAGGTCAGCCTGGAAGATAGGGGCTAGGATCAGTACGCGACCCAGTAAGACAGGGTACAGAAACCCAATCAATGCCACAGCTGGGGCTTTTCCCTTGTAGTATTTGCAATCCAGGTCAATGACACAGCAGCGTCGTATTTGAGGTGTTCCTTCAGCAACCCGCATACGAACGACTTTACCGGTAAAATCTTCATCCCTGATGAATCTCTCATCAACAAATATTCCAATGGCCCCTATTTCGAGGGCTATCTCAGCTTCCACACCATTTATGGTTCCTAGGCATTTTCAGATCATCTTGGGATCATCATGTTCGGTGTGTTCCACATTGGCAACTTTGTACGGAGGTTCCTCGTCGTCATCCTCAGTGGCCCTCTCTGGCCTTGTTTCTATGGCATGGGCCGAGTAAGTGGCCAGATGTATGTGCGGGCCGCTGCTATGAGAGGGAGTGTGGTGGCTCTTAGAGTTTGGTTGAAAACCCTGAGAAGGTGGAGCAGAGTAATGGCCCTTGCCTCTGAACTGCTGAGGCTTAGATTTTACCAAGTCATCCTTCTTGAGTATGGGTGCATGGCTGTAATAAGGCTTAGGAGTGTGAGGAGGATGAGCTGAATGATGAAAGTTCTGCTAGGGGCCCTTGTGCTTCCCGTTCCTGTGATCTCCTTTCCGGTGAGAATCATGGCCTGCTGTGGGGAAGATGAAACTTTCAGGACAAGCCTTGGGATCGGCCCTTCTTGCCCTCATAATGTCACAGAGATGTCCTCCAAGCTGGTTGTGCTGGAGGTACTCATCCACAGCAGCTAAACTTTTCTCATAGTGGATCTCACCCTTAAGGTGAGTCCTTACATATGCAACAGCATCAGTAGGAAGGTCAATGGCAATTGCATCAAGCATCAAGAACGGATACAACTTCTCACAAGGACACTTTGCAACTTGCAACCAATCATTAAAGAGGCAAGCCATGCATTTGCCAAAGGTACTACAGTTCTCCTCCTTCAATGGGAAAGCAGAAATATACCTAGCACGACGGTGAGCTGGTGAAAAGTTATGAAAGGCCAGGAATGTGCTTTCAACTTTCTCATAGTACCTCAGTTGCGTTTGATGGAGTTCATTGACCAGGGCGAGCAGACGGTGTGGCATGGAGGCGAGCAGCCAATGACTCTTTTCAGCCTCTGTACCTTTGCTAGCTGTCGCAAGACTTACAAAAGAGTGGACGTAAGTATCGAGTGGTTGCTTGCCATTGTCCTTGTATTTCTGTATTGAGGGGGCCCTCTCACGAGGCTGGTCCCCATTTACTGATGACGGACCACTGTCTGGGGTTCCCGCTCGAAGCTAAGCAAGCGCAAGCTCATGTTTTTGTTGGGCTTGTGCCTGTGGCTGGTCACTGGCTTTCTTCTCCAGCTCAGTTCTGCATATAGTCATCTTGTCATAAGCCCATTCAAGGAGCTTTGATCCTGGAGGACGATTGTGTTTCTCACCCATAGCAATCGTCACGTTCAGGTAACGCACTTCATCGAATGTTTTGATGGTTTCCTGTGACTGCCTGGTTTCCATGTTAGTTTCCAGTGGTAACGCGCTGGCTTCGCATTCACGACGTCGAAAGATCGGTTCCCGTCCAAGACCGAGAGTTTAAGCTGTTTGCTGGCAGGAACTGCTGTGGTTGGACACCACAGTGGGGGGTTGGGGTTTGCCCTGGCTGACGAATACCCATTGTATTGAAATGGAAATAAAGTTTGTTTGTTTTGTTTGTTCCTAAACAGTCAATGATGAAGTACCTAAACAAACAATCACAAAAAAAAATATCTCTACAATAGTAAAAAAAAATGAGAGAACCACACAGCACCAAAGAGAGAAAAAAAAATTCAACACCACAGTTCAAACTTAAACGTAACGGTGATTCCAAAACCTCACCATAAAAGTGACTCAAAATACAATCAAGTGCAACAGCAGCAAAATGTTGCAAAACAGTGCATGAAACACTGGTAATCCAGGATAGCAGTTGTGCCTGCTTAACAGCAATATGCAGCATTACCTGCGGTCATGGTGCAAATGAAAGGAGCAACAACGAATTTTACCGACAAGCAACTTTTGCCAGAAAATACAAGCAAGTAAAGTATAGCGATGGTGCCTGCGTTTGAGCGCATATATGGCAGTACCCACAAATAAAGTGTCGTAAGTAAAATTCTTGAGTGCTGTCAAAACGGCACAGATTCTATGCAAAATACACCAAAGATAAGCTAATGGCTTGCAAGGCAGCCAAATTACACATGTGTCTACTAATAATGAGAAAATTTATTTTTGAGTGACAACTCAGACACACGAAGGGCATATCCTAGGCTCAATAAACAACAAAGTTTTTCTTCGCAATCTATGAGCAGTCACTGCTTGAATATAAAACTCATTTATAAAAAAAAAACTTAATATGCTTACTCCCAATTCTTATATCCCAAAGAAAAATACACAATTCTTAACAAATGTCACCCTTTAACGGATATATAAAACACTAATGCTTTAAAACTCAATCTTATCACGGAAATAAATGAAATCTTAAAGAACAAGTGTTCTCGTCCTGCAAAATTTCTTAATTCTGTTACCACATAACCTCTTGCAGATTTCCTGATATTTTGTTTACCACATGGTAACAAGAAAAATGTTGGTTACCGTAATTAATTTTGAAAATAAAAAAATAAAATTCTTATCCGCAATGGCTCTAGCGATAAAATTTTTGCGTGCAGCCTAAGATTCATTCATTTCAATAATCCGTGTCAATGGTAATCGGGTTTAATGTGCAATGTTAAGAAGCAAAATAAAAATAAATTTATCGCAATCATTCTGTCTTTTCGGGTCCCTGTTCGGGCGCCAAATTCTTGTGGGAATGGGGACACTGTTAAGTTTCTGTTTTGCTAAGGGGACTCAAAGTACTGAACTCGGTTAAGAGCTCACAAACAGAAAGGACAGACATTTCTGTACTTGAACTCCCCTCCCGTATACCACTACTCGGTTAAATGAAACTCAGAATTCAACTTTCTTTTAATTTTGGAAATGCAATGATACATTAAAAGATTTGAATTAAGTTTTGGAGCTGGAGCAAATTTTAAATTTAAATTTATGGAATGCTACCTCGAATCTCGGAGGTGGTGAGCACAATTTCGATTCCCGGCACCACAGATGGATGCCAAGACTTTGACCTCAACTCGACAATCACCTCTGTCACATTGGCAGAGTAGAATAGACGACACTGCAATTGCAGAAACAGAAACTACACACTGTTAATAATGGGAAAACCGAAAGCACGAGCACACAAATAATGAGTTTCCAATATTATTCTACAGGATGAAAATATATTGGTTAGTCACAGCTAACCAGAAATATTTATGCTACCGTAGAGCATACAAAACCATAAATTAGTTGCCGGCATTAGAAGAAAACAATTTATTCAAAATAAATGAAGAATAAGCAAGACAAATACAGTATGTATTCATTAAATTGTGGGCAACCACAAAAGTTGCAATGATTATTAATAATTTGCAATTTATATTGTAAAACACTATATACGATAAAGGAAGAATCTACTAGATAAATACAGTATTCATGCACCTTTGGTTATCAAGAACTATTCGCAATGAAAAAGGGGCAAAACCACCTTTTGAAGTATTTGCAACTTATAACTTGAAACACTTTATTCCCAACATATGAAGAATCAGCTAGATAAATACAGTATGTATTCATTAAATTGTGGTTAGCAAGACATATTTGCAAAGCCAACAGGGTAAAATTACTTTTTAATTGTTTGCAGTTTATAGCATAAAACACTTTAGTTAAATGATTCATTACTTCAATTTATATACTAAATAACTTTATGCACGAATTTTTGACGTTAAACACTTTATTTACGACGATAGAAAGGGGTGAAATGAAATTAGAATTCGTTAGGAAAAAGGGATAGAATTTTACGGGGTCACAACCAATCTTCTGAGGATGAGATTTTTATTTGGCTCATTCAATGAAAGAAACTTCCTATCAATGTATAACAGCGGTAATTTCCAGGTTAAGGAATTAAGTTTGGCAAATGAGATTCCAATTAGATAATCTATAAAAGTTCGTTTTGTATGGGAATGGATTCTGAGAAAATTTCGTAGGATTGGACCAGTAACAAATTTAACTAGTTCTCGACTTCCCAATTTGCTTAACCAACGAGCTTTACCATGCACTATCCCTCACCTTGTTTATGTTAGATGAATTCCTGTGAAGACGCCCCGTAAATAATGTTTGAAATAAGCTTGACTGCTGAGGCGAGATCTTGCCGCCAAATGAGGACGCATCAATGTCCCTCCTGGCGACGTCATCTGTAGGATATATTTCCAGAGTTGTAACTGGTTCACATAATATTTGAGGGCTACTGTAGTGGCGGTCCCTGGCACGCAATTATGGCAGAGATGCAAGGGAGAGACAGTATTTAAGGTGCAACAAGTGGAAGCAAATAAAATAAAACGAGAATTATTACGGAAAATTTGTTACTGGTAAACCATCTCTAGAACGTTCTTTGTGTTGTAGGAGACGGAACTTAACTATTCAAATAATAAAGAAGCTACTGAAATGTATTTAGACAGGATAATGGAATATCGGCAAGGTCAAACTTAGAACAAAATTATCAGCAAGAACAATTTTTATAATATAAAAATTTATTAGCAAGAGCTAGTTTATCATAAGATAATTGTAAAAAAAAAAAGTATCTAATAGACTCGTTTCAAGACAAAGAACGGTCAGAAAACAGAAATAGGTGACAGCCTTTATATTGGGATCATGCTTTCTACACGCACTAGAATATTAGATAAGATATATTTAAAATTAGATATAAGCTGAAATATAAATTGCAAATAATCATAATCTGCAAAAGGCAAGGAGTGGGAATTATTTTAGTAAGAAAAAACAACCCTATTAGCACTTACTAAGTTTACTAATAAGGCATCTACTACATCCTCTGGTTACTTTGAGCGAAACACTCTGTCACAATTCGGGACCAACAGTAATCAAATAAGCACATTACCAGATGTGAAAACATGAAAAATTTTTACCCCGGCGGAGACTTGAACCTAGGACAAATAATTACTATGCCAAGGTGTTACCAACTATGCCACAGAAGGTCTCAAAAGGGAAACACACCTTACAACTTTTATCTGCTATACTAGGGATGAATGCATTCTATGTGAATGCCACTCGGTCAGATAGCAGATATAAGCTATAAAGATGTGCTTCCCTTTTAAGACCTGCTGTGGTGTAGTTAGTAGCGCCTTGGCATAGTAATTATATGTTTTAGGTTCATGTCCTGGTCGGGATAAGAATTATTCATGTTTTAACATATGTTGGATTCGGTTTTACGCCACGAACTCCCTTTTCTACTAAGGGCTAGGACGGTTGCCTTCTTACGAAGGACTTGTTTTGGCAGATGTAATCGTTACCCTGAGTGTATGCCCTTACTATCCTCAGTCCGTGACGGGGCGCGAACCTTTGACCTGCCGCCTCAGAGTCGCAGACGCTACCATTTTGCCACGAGACTACTACTCATGTTTTAACATATGGTAATGTACTTATTTGATTATTCTTGGTCCCGAATGAGATTGGGAGTTGAATTAAATGCAAAAACGAACCCACAAGTGAGGTTCGGGTAAGCTGTAGTATGAATAGAGTGGCATTCAAATAGAATGTATTCATCCCTAGTAAAGCAGATAAAAGCTGTAAGGTGTGTTTCCCTTTTAAGACCCTCTGTGGTGTAGTTGGTAGTGCCTTGGCATAGTAATTATATATCTTAGGTTCAA
>JAXCGZ010020856.1:7500-17500 GCA_037179515.1 Halocaridina rubra | reverse complement strand
TTCATATTACAGATTCCCCAACCTCACTCGTGGCTTCATTTTAGCATTTAATTCAATTCCCAATCTCATTCGGGTCTTACAATAACCAAGCAAGCACATTACATATGTGAAAACATGAATCATTTTTTACCCCGACCGGGACTCGAACCTAGGACTTATGATTACTAAGTCAAGGCGCTACCACTACACCACTACATATGTTTTCACATATGTAATGTGCTTGCTTGGTTATTGTAAGACCCGAATGAGATTGGGAATTGAATTAAATGCTAAAATGAAGCCACGAGTGAGGTTGGGGAATCTGTAATATGAACATAGTGGCATTCCAGTTAGAATGCGTTCATTCCTAAGTATAGCAGATATAAGCTATAAGGTTGGATTCCTTTTAACCTTCTGTGGTGTAGTGGTAGCGCCTTGACTTAGTAATCATAAGTCCTAGGTTCGAGTCCCGGTCGGGGTAAAAAATGATTCATGTTTTCACATATGTAATGTGCTTGCTTGGTTATTGTAAGACCCGAATGAGATTGGGAATTGAATTAAATGCTAAAATGAAGCCACGAGTGAGGTTGGGGAATCTGTAATATGAACATAGTGGCATTCAGTTAGAATGCGTTCATTCCTAAGTATAGCAGATATAAGCTATAAGGTTGGATTCCTTTTAACCTTCTGTGGTGTAGTGGTAGTGCCTTGACTTAGTAATCATAAGTCCTAGGTTCGAGTCCCGGTCGGGGTAAAAAATGATTCATGTTTTCACATATGTAATGTGCTTGCTTGGTTATTGTAAGACCCGAATGAGATTGGGAATTGAATTAAATGCTAAAATGAAGCCACGAGTGAGGTTGGGGAATCTGTAATATGAACATAGTGGCATTCAGTTAGAATGCGTTCATTCCTAAGTATAGCCAGATATAAGCTATAAGGTTGGATTCCTTTTAACCTTCTGTGGTGTAGTGGTAGCGCCTTGACTTAGTAATCATAAGTCCTAGGTTCGAGTCCCGGTCGGGGTAAAAAATGATTCATGTTTTCACATATGTAATGTGCTTGCTTGGTTATTGTAAGACCCGAATGAGATTGGGAATTGAATTAAATGCTAAAATGAAGCCACGAGTGAGGTTGGGGAATCTGTAATATGAACATAGTGGCATTCAGTTAGAATGCGTTCATTCCTAAGTATAGCAGATATAAGCTATAAGGTTGGATTCCTTTTAACCTTCTGTGGTGTAGTGGTAGCGCCTTGACTTAGTAATCATAAGTCCTAGGTTCGAGTCCCGGTCGGGGTAAAAAATGATTCATGTTTTCACATATGTAATGTGCTTGCTTGGTATATATATATATATATATATATATATATATATATATATATATATATATATATATATATATATATATATATATATATATATATATATATATATATATATATATATATATATATACAGTAGAATTCCAACACCTGCCATATGAACCGCATGTAGATATACCTGTAATGGGCATAGAATAATAATGGAAATAATAACTATATTTTTTTCTTTCCAACATCACGCTATGACCCAAAGTACTGTGGCCATAACTGTAACGAAACCATGCAGAAAGGCTTCTTTATACCCTGTCTATCCTCACTCCTTCCATCAGCAGTTTAGTGCTAAAAGAAAAATTCGAGGAAGAGGACACGCCAATTCATCACTCCCTTATTATTTTCACTCTGCTCCCAAGACGTGTAGAAATACTTGGGCAGATTTCTTTCCCTACCCCACCATATGCTATAATGATGTGATGCATTTGCATTTCATTAGACTTGAAAATGTCTTTGATGGAATATTGTACAGTAGAGAGAGAAATGCAGTTTATATTTTGGTACCACCTCATTTTAACAGATGATATATTTTCCCAGCAGATATATTATTTCATACTCACTTTAACGTTTACATTTTTCCTTTGAGAGCTGTCACAATTTTGATGTGGGGAGGGGTCAGATAACAGTAACTGATATTTATAGATATTGCATTCGCAGGGTGTATTTTCGAGAGAGAGAGAGAGAGAGAGAGAGAGAGAGAGAGAGAGAGAGAGAGAGAGAGAGAGAGAGAGAGAGAGAGAGAGAGAGAGAGAGAGAGAGAGAGAGAGAGATAGAGTAGTACTGTTACTAGTAGATTTCATTTATGACTAAGGTTTGAGATGGCTGTACGTGGCAAGATTCTCTCACAGACACTTTCAAAATGCTTACAAAGTCCCAATTCAACAACAACATTTATATACTGAGCTTGACTATTTCGCATAAGTGATGGCTGTAACAAAATTCCCATTTCATCTTCGTATTTCCTACATGACTTGGGTGGGGTTGAGAATGAACTCTTATCATATTAACTACATGTCCTAGGTGGAGAAACAATTTTGTCCTCGTATTTTCTACGTCTCGGGAGCAAAGTGGGAGGAAGAAGGGAATCATGGTCAGGTATGTCTTCCTTCTCCTCTAAGTTTTCGTTATGCACTAAACAACTAATGCAATGAGTGAGGACGGGCAGGGTTTAAAGGAAGACCTACTGTATGTATTTTGTTGGTCTTGGTCACTGTACTTTGGGCTAAAACAATGTTGGGGAGGAAAAAAATGTGTAGGTAGTATTTGTTTCCACTATAATTCTGAAACCATTAAGTGCACATGCAAGTTATATGCCAAGCGTTGGAATTGCACTTTTCATATGGTCTTATATATATATATATATATATATATATATATATATATATATATATATATATATATATATATATATATATATATATATATATATATATATATATATATATATATATATATATATATATATATATATATATATATATATATATATATATATATATATATATATATATATATATATATATATATATATATATATATATATATATATATATATATATATATATATATATATATATATATATATATATATATATATATATATATATATATATATATATATATATATATATATATATATATATATATATATATATATATATATATATATATATATATATATATATATATATATATATATATATATATATATATATATATATATATATATATATATATATATATATATATATATATATATATATATATATATATATATATATATATATATATATATATATATATATATATATATATATATATATATATATATATATATATATATATATATATATATATATATATATATATATATATATATATATATATATATATATATATATATATATATATATATATATATATATATATATATATACATATACATATATATATATATATATATATATATATATATATATATATATATATATATATATATATATATATATATATATATATATATATATATATATATATATATATATATATATATATATATATATATATATATATATATATATATATATATATCATACATATACCTTGGCTGTTTCCCCCTTTAATTGGGGGGTAGCCGACATCAAGAAAGGAAAACAAATAGGGGGATTACTTTGCTCTATGGGCAATGACGAGGGAGCTAGCGACCGTTCAGATGGCACTGCTGGAGTGCCACAGCCCATCCTCCCGGCTCTTCCACAACCTGTGTCGCTTCACAACAGCCAGCTCCTCCTACTGCCCCTACCACAGGGCTATCTCTGTAAGATGCAGCCCCGTGGTAACAGCAGATGCCCATCAGAGCCGCGTCACAATCGCTCGCCACTCATTCCTATTTCTAGCACGCTCGCTTGCTTCCCTCACATCCATCCTCCTATCATTCAGGGCTCTCCTTACTCCATCCATCCATCCAAACCTAGACCTCCCTCTAGCATTTCTCCCATCAACTCTCGCATTCATCACCTTTTTCAGCAGCCTTTCATCATAAATCCTTTCCACATGGCCAAACCATCTCAGAACATTCATATCTACTCTGGCTGCAATTTCTCTCCTCACACCCGTTCTTGCTCTCACCACTTCATTCCTAATCCTATCCAATCGAGATACACCAATCATACTCCTCGGGCATTTCATCTCAAACACATTTAGTTTCCGTCTCTCACTTACTTTCATACCCCATAACTCTGATCCATACATCACAGTTGGCACAACCACTTTCTCATACAAAACTTTCTTAACATTCATTTCCAACCCTCTATTCTTCATCACTCCTTTCAATGCACCCAACACTTTACATCCTTCATTCACTCTGTGACACACATCTGCTTCCACTCCACCATTTGCAGCTATAACCGAGCCTAAATACTTAAACTGATTAACCTCCTCAAGTGTCTCTCCATTCAACATAACATTCAATCCAGCGCCATCCTCATTTCTTGTACACCTCATAACCTTACTCTTTCCCACATTCACTCGCAGCTTCCTTCTCTCACACACCATTCCAAATTCTGACACTAACTGACACAGCTTTTCCTCTGAATCTGCCACCACCACAGTATCATCTGCAAACAGCAACTGATTCAGCTCCCACTCGTTATCATCCCCATCTACCATTCTCAAACCTCGACCACGCACTCGCTCATTCACCTCTCTTACAACTCCATCAATATACAAATTAAACAGCCATGGTGACATCACACATCCCTGTCTCAGTCCCACACTCACTGGAAACCACTCACTCACTTCATTCCCTACCCTAACACAAGCTCTACTACCCTCATACAAACTCTTCACTGCATGCAACAATTTACCATTTATTCCATATAATCTCAAAACATTCCACATAGCCTCTCTATCAACTCTATCATATGCTTTCTCCAGATCCAAAAATGCAAAATACACATCCTTACCCTTTGCTAAATATTTCTCACATAACTGCCTAACTATAAAAATCTGATCTATACAACCTCTACCTCTCCTAAAACCACTCTGCACTTCCGCGATCACATATTCTGTCTTATCCCTAATCCTATTAACCAGTATCCTACCATACACTTTTCCTACCACACTCAACAAACTTATACCCCTTAGCCAAATTACTGCATAGGGGCTCTATACAGGCAATCTCCCAATCCACTGGCACCAATGACAACATAGAGCATATATTAAACACTCTCACTAACCATTCCAATGCAGTCACACCCCCTTCTTTCAACATCTCCGCTCTCACACCATCCATTCCAGGTGCTTTACCTGCTTTCGCTTCATACAATGCCCTTTTCACCTCCTCTCTTGTAATCTCTCTCTCATTTTCATCTCCCATTACTGGCCCTTGAACCCCTCCCACTGCCACTATAGCTGCCTCTCTATCTTCCTCAACATTCAGCAAGCACTCAAAATATTCTGCCCATCTTTTCCTTGCATCGTTCCCTCTTAACATCTGTCCATTCACATCTTTCACTGTCTCTTCTATCCTCGATCCACCCTTCCTTGCTCTCTTCACTTCTTTCCAAAACTTCTTTTTATTCTCCTCATATGACCTACTAAAATCCTGTCCCCACCTAACATTTGCCAACCTCTTCTCTTCCTCTACCTTCCGCTTGGTTTCCACATTTTTCTCCCTATATCTTTCATACTTCTCCCTACTTTTACACTGCAGCCATTCCTCAAAAGCCCTCTTTTTCTCTTCCACCTTCATTTTCACCCCTTCATTCCACCACTCGCTGCCCCTCCTCATGCCACCTCCAACAAACCTCTTTCCACACACATCACTTGCATGTCCCACAAAACATTATTTCATCAACCCCCATTCCTCCCCTAACTCCCCAACTTCTCTTTCTTTCACCCTGTCATATGCCACTCTCAACCTGTCCTGATATTCCTGTCTCTTCTCTGGCTTTTTCAACTCTTCCACCTTCACTATTTCCCTTCTACATCCCCCCACACTATTTCCCCACTCTTTTGCTACTATCACTTTTGCTTCAACCAAAAAATGATCAGACATCCCAGCAGCCACACCCCTGAATGCATGTACATCTTTCACTCTACCAATCATGCTCTTTGCTACCAACACATAATCCATCAATGCTCTTTCTTTCACTCTTCCATTTGCCACTCTCATCCATGTATACTTATTTATTAACTTCTTCTTAAATAAACTATTACCTATCACCAACTCTTGCTCCACACACATATCTAACAGTCTCTCGCCACTCTCATTCCCACCTGGTACCCCATACTTTCCTACAACACCTTCTATCTCTCCATCACCCACTCTGGCATTCAAGTCACCCAACACAACTACATAGTTCCTTCTACTCAGACCATCCACACATCTAGTTAACTCATTCCAGAATTCATCCCGCTCTTCCTCACTTCTCTCACATCCTGGCTCATACGCACTAACAAAAGCCCAACATTCCCTTCCTATCCTAGCCCTCACCCACATCAGCCTAGATGACACTTCTTTCCATTCCACTACCTGATTTACCATCCATTCACTCAGCAATAATGCCACACCTTCTCTCGCTCTCCCCCTTCAACCCCAGACACCCTACCCATCACATCACCAAATGCCACTTCTCCTTTTCCTTTCATCTTCGTATCACACAATGCCAATACATCCATCCTCCTCTTACCAAACATATATCCAATCTCACATCTTTTGCTCTCTATCGTACTACAACCACGCACATTTAGACACCCCAAAACTAGAGTTTGGGGAGAAGTTATTCTCCCCTCTATTCCCCTTCTTCTTTGACGTCTCGCAGGAGGTTGATACAAGGGGGAGATTCCTAGTCCCCCCCCGTCCACTTTTAGTCGCCTTTTACGACACGCAGGGAATACGGTGATTCTATTCTTTGATATTGTGCCCGCCCCACAGGGCACGATATATATATATATATATATATATATATATATATATATATATATATATATATATATATATGTATATATATATATATATATATATATATATATATATATATATATATATATATATATATATATATATATATATATATATATATATATATATATACATACATACATATATATATATATATATATATATATATATATATATATATATATATATATATATATATATATATTTATATATATATATATATATATATATATATATTTATGAATAATTTTATTTTACCACGACCGGGACTCGAACCTAGGACTTACGATTACTAAGAAGTAGCTACCACTACACCACAAAAGGTTAAAAGGAATCCAACCTTATAGCTTATATCTGCTATACTTAGGAATGAACGCACTCTAACTGAATGTCACTATGTTCATATTACAGCTTCCCCAACCTCACTCGTGTCTTTATTTTAGCATTTAATTCAATTCCCAATCTCATTCGGGCCATGGAATAACCAAATATGCACATTACACATGTGAAAACATGAATAATTTTTTTTACCCCGACCGGGACTCGAACCTAGGACTTATGATTACTAAGTCAAGGCGCTACCACTACACCACAGAAGGTTAAAAGGAATCCAACCTTATTGCTTATATCTGCTATACTTTGGAATGAACACATTCTAACTGAATGCCACTATGTTCATATTACAGATTCCCCAACCTCACTCGTGGCTTCATTTTAGCATTTAATTCAATTACCAATCTCATTCGGGCCATGAAATAACCAAATATGCACATTACATATGTGAAAACATGAATAATTTCTTTTTTACCCCGACTGGGACTCGAACCTAGGACTTATGATTACTAAGTCAAGGCGCTACCACTACACCACAGAAGGTTAAAAGGAATCCAACCTTATAGCTTATATCTGCTATACTTAGGAATGAACGCATTCTAACTGAATGCCACTATGTTCATATTACAGATTCCCCAACCTCACTCGTGGCTTCATTTTAGCATTTAATTCAATTCCCAATATCATTCGCGCCATGAAATAACCAAATATGCACATTACATGTGTGAAAACATGAATCATTTTTTTTACCCAGACCGGGACTCGAACCTAGGACTTAGGTTTACTAAGTCAAGGCGCTACCACTACATATTTGGTTATTTCATGGCCCGAATGAGATTGGGAATTGAATTAAATGCTAAAATGAAGCCACGAGTGAGGTTGGGGAATCTGTAATAAGAACAAAGTGGCATTCAGTTAGAATGCGTTCATTCCTAAGTATAGCAGATATAAGCTATAAGGTTGGATTTCTTTTAACCTTCTGTGGTGTAGTGGTAGAGCTTTGACTTAGTAATCATAAGTCCTAGGTTCGAGTCCCGGTCGGGGTAAAAATAAATAAAAAAAATGATTCATGTTTTCACATATGTAATGTGCATATTTGGTTATATATATATATATATATATATATATATATATATATATATATATATATATATATATATATATATATATATATATATATATATATATATATATATATATATACACACACACAATTTATTTGATAAATGCGCTCTTTAGATTTCATTAGTATTTTATTCCCATGATAAGCAACAAGTCATAATTGAGATGTTGGAAATACTTTTGGCATAGTATTTTTGTTAGTATGTTATCTAAAATGGGACAGATGGGCGTGGGAGGGATGCCTTGAGTTGAAGCGTTATGGTTAAACAAGCTAAGGTAGTCTGGTGACACAGCAGAATATTCTTGTCCAATTACCCTGTGGGCAGAAATTGTGACAAATTTTCATCCCCAAGAAGCTGAGAGGAGTGTTCAAGGAAAATTCACTTCTGGTGAATGTATGTGCTTTGACTGTGCCACCTCCCCTACAACATGGACTGCAGCCACTGCATATGTTTGCTTTACTCCTCATTCAAGCTGGCATATATCACAGAATCTATCTGCCTTCCAGCAAGTTTAATGGACTGACAGGTATGACTATACAAGAAATATTTGTTACACACTTCGTTTCGTTGAGCATAAAATGTCTATGCTTTCATATTGTAAGTTTTATCTTTTTCATAAAAATAAAAAAATGTATCATTGCTTTCCTTTTATGTAACTTATCTGCTATATTTTTTTTAATTTTTTTGAAGGGGTCATTTTCTTCATCAATCGGTCCAATATGCATATGTGTTCTTTCTGGTAAAATTCATAGTTTTCGTGTCAAACTCATTTTTCCTTTATACCTACCCTAAGAGTTTCATAAAATATTTATTTCATAATGAAAGATATTTACTGTAAACAAACGTTTATGGTTTCCAGAGACTACATTTCTATCAGTCCATAATTTCCATGTGATATTCATAATAAAAATTATTAAGTCCATAAATGGGATGTGTAATACTCCATATTTGGTAACTTTTTCCCATTAGATGCAAGATTTTGTGCTTTAAAGTTGAAAATAAAGATTATATTTGTACATTCATATTTAAAACAATGTCTGAAAGCTTGGTATGAATTATGTTTGGTTCATGGACTTTAGTTTTTTCAGCTTAGTGTTTTTGTTCTATGTCCAGAAATTAGTTGTTCCGATTTTACGCCACGGACTCCCTTTTCTACCAAGGGCTAGGACGGTTGCCTTCTTGACAAGTACTTGTTTTGGCAGATGTAATCGTTACCCTGAGTGCATGCCCTTACTAACCTCAGACCGTGACGGGTCGAGAACCCTCGACCTGACGCCTCAGAGTCGCGTACGCTACCGTTTGAGCCACGGTGACTACTATGTCCAGAAATTAGTAAAGAAAAATAACTGATTACTTATGGTTATTGGTATTTGCAATGAATCACTCATATTGTAATTATTTTCGCTTATTTTTCAAAGCCCAAATATTCCTAAAGTCAGTGTAGTTATGAACTCACTCAGGAATAGAGCAGTGTGTAGCTACCAGGTTGTTCAGCCACACATGGTAATATTTACTTAAGTCTATAAAATACTTAACAAAATGAAGTAAGTGGAAATTCCAGTATTGAATATGAGTGTAAATGAACAATTTCAAAATTCTTTATATACAAGGGAAAAAACCCAGTTAAGAGAGTAGATGTTGTATTTTTAAGGGGGGGTTAAGAATACTTCCTCCGTGTGCTCTTGCTTGTCGCACAAGTCGACTAAATGGGCCAAAGTGGGGGAC
>JAXCGZ010020855.1:115000-149565 GCA_037179515.1 Halocaridina rubra | reverse complement strand
AGAGAGAGAGAGAGAGAGAGAGAGAGAGAGAGAGAGAGAGAGAGAGAGGAGATATGACATGAATACTCATAAAATTAATGAACAAATAATAATAATTATAATTATTCTACATACATGAGCCATTTTTCCCTTCATAAGGGGAGTGACTGATCAAAGCAAAATGCTCTGACTCTTTAGGAAGAGAAAATACAGAGGACTGGATTCCCAATCCCCTTGCTCCGCCCCATTTAGTCGACTCTTACGATACGCAGGGGAACACGGAAGACATTTTTCTAGCCCCCCTCCCTCAGGCGGATCAATAATAATAGTGGACATATTTCAGATGATGACATCGATGCAAACCACTGCCGTATCGAAAGAGGTGCCACGAGAAAAGGAAAAATCAATGTTCTTGACAATGTAAGCACTATAGTTTCAAGTTTTTGTTTCTGTTTGTGCACTTTGACACCCTTGCCTTGCATTAGAAACGAGAGTCTGTTTTAGAGGACTGTTCACTCAATTCTAAGACACATCTACAACACTTGTACACAAATTGTTAATAAAGAGTTATGTGAGTTACTTTTGCTCCCAAAGAAATTTTCAGTGTACAGTGTTCTCATTGTTCTTCAATACATAGAAAACTCCTGCAGACTGTGTGCTGCTGGTTTAGAGTACTTGTGTTTCTGTTAGATAAACACTTATCCACTTAGTTCCCAGTTAATTTACACTGTGTGCTGCTGGTTTAGAGTACTTGTGTTTCTGTTAGATAATCACTTATCCACTTAGTTCCCAGTTAATTTACACCTCTCAATATCTTTACCATTTTCACTGAGGATTAGAAATGGCTTCCGTATGGTGTGCTAGTATTACTCTGTGTTCAGATATCTAAATAATAATTTACGTACATGTGGCAGAGTATGTTATTTATGGGGATTTTGGGTGACAAGTTTCCCATTTAGGAATATGGTTTCCGTGACAATGCCCCTCTCTCTTTAGATATAAAGAGATGATTCTGTTTCACGAGAAACACGTGAATTTTATACATATGAATGGTTATGGCTCCGTAAGGAAAATTAAAGAAATTTTGAGAACCTTAGTACTTTCGAGTGTGTGTATCTACTACTGAAGATGAATATTAGGTAAAACACTCGAAGATACTGTACTTAGGTTCTCAGGATTTATTTAATTTTTCTTACGGCCATAACTATTCATGTTAACAGATATATCTTGCTATCTCTAACAAAAGGAGAGTATCTAACAAGAATTTTGGGTTTTAAGACCATTATATGAAAGAGAGCTTTCACTAGTTCTTAACCTTTGAGCTAACTAGACCGCAGGAAGTTCAGGGACAGCCTCCAACTGGAGTTCAGGGTTACACTGTTAAAAGCAATGGAAATAGATTAAAAAAAAGTAATTGAGTAGGTCGGATTAGGCTTGCAATTATCCTCACACATAGAATATTAATTTATATTTTCAGGGTCTTTATGATATGATAGCTTTGTCATTTATCTTATTTTTAATTTGCATTATTGAACACTACAGTATATAGGCTAAAAATTAAATTTTTTATTTTTTTCTACAGCTAAAGCAGACCAATTGCTTCTCATGGAAGACTTTTGAGCGACATCTTCCTTGCATAAAATGGATGAAGACTTATGACACGGACTGTCTCATGGGAGACATTGTATCTGGGTTGACCTTAGGTCTTATGGTCATTCCTCAGTCTTTGTCTTATGCAACAGTCTCGGGACTAACCCCAAACGTAAGTGATTTTGTAAAATTTATAAACATTAAGTATAAATTTATCCCTGATAGAAGGAAGTAGTAAGCGTAGTAAAATTATGCAAATTATAATAACATGCACACTTTTTCAAGTATACAGTAGTAATTATTTCTCTATATCTTTTCAGTATGGCCTGTATTCAGCTTTTATCTCATCATTTGTATATCTAATATTTGGTTCGACTAATGTTCTGAACATCGGACCAACGGCTATAATGTCTATTATGATTTTTCAATACGCAAACGAGGGCGGTGCAGACTACGCTGTTCTTCTCTGCTTTCTTTCCGGCGTTATGCAGCTATTAGCAGGCATAATCAATCTGGGTATGTATTATATCTTATTATTTTCGTTTGTATTGAGACATGTTTTGAAACATTTTTATTGTTAATAAAATTTAATTATGTACTAACAGTATGATGAAATGTAATGTTTATTCTGATTGACCGTGCTACCTAATGAAAATAGTTCTGTAAGAGACTTATTCTACAGATTTTGTACTTAAAGTTAGGCTCTCAGCATTAAACTGCGTCATTGAATGTTTACACTTAAGTATTAATACTATTACCATATATTAGTACACCAGTCTACAATATGTAAAAGTACTGTACTCTAGTTTATCAATACTTAATTTCGTAAGTAACATTTTTCATGTCAGATAGGAGAGAATGTTATTACTATATTTTGCAAAATATGCTTAAAACTTCAAATAGAATCTCTGTCTTGAGACCGCTATTTTAGGGTACAGTTTACATATTATATTAATTATAGTCATTTTCAATGTTTAAGCTTTGCCTGTAATACTGAATTCCGTAACATACTGCTTTCTGTTTTCAAACACATAATTTGTAAAATCTTGTCCAGTCCAAACTTTTTTCTCTTACATTAGGTTACAACAACACAGAATGTAATTTGCCTTTAGGATAGAGTGTAGTGGGTCAGAAGCAAGAACTGATGCGTGTTATGTAATACAAGTGTCCATACTGAATGTGGCTGCATCTGTTATGGCCGCGTGCATAAGCAAAGAAGTTCGTTCTTGCCCTTGACCTGCTACAACCTGTAACACTCTACATTCCAAGCAAATTTCGCTCCTTGTTGCTATATCCACACTCTTCCATATATTTATTTACCGGTAATTACCTAGTTGTGCTCACGAGAAAAAGCCTATTGCTCATAACTACCCATCTTCTAAGATTTTTCATTACATTCTTGCTTCAGGATTCCTCGTCAATTATATCTCAGAACCTGTGATAAGTGGTTTCACATCGGCTGCTGCTCTGGCCATTGCCACATCACAGATGAAGTCTCTACTTGGTCAGAAGCTGAAAACTCGAGGTATTGTGGATACCTGGATTCAAGTCTTCTCTCATTTAAATGAAGTCCGCTGGCAAGATGCTCTATTAGGCGTAACTTGCATCGTTGTTCTTTCACTTATGAAGGTAACTTTGCTATCTGTTTTTAGAGAAATGCCTTTAATTCCTTACGTTTTATAGTTTTTACGAATTTGTTCAATGTTATACTAAATAAAGATATTAACTTTTTTAAAAGCTGGCATACATATGTGGTACAAAGTAAATTCTTAGATATGTACAGGCCATAAAGGTATGAGATTAGCAAGCATGGGTAAGAATGGAAATATTTACCGTATTCTCATAGACAGTAGCATCCAAGATTAGGACACTAACATTAATATTGTTCAGTGTTTCTTTTCGTGACTGAATCATTGTAATTATAATAAAGAAACATCAGAATTTTTTGAAATAATAGATAGACTCTTGAGTCTTATTTTCTCATAAAATACAATATAGTGAACTCGATTTCATGACTATACTTGAACAGTTTTAACAAATTTACAATGCTTAAGAATCACACATTTAACAATTTTGACCCCTTTATAGCGTTTGAGAACCACACGATTCCCTTGTATGGATTCTGAAAGCAAAAGCCCGCGACAAAGGTTTCTTCGCCAAGTGCTTTTTTTCCTGACTGTTGGCAGAAATGCCTTGGTAGTAGTTGTAGCTACACTTATTGCCTTCTCTCTAAAAGGAGAGCACCAGCCGTTTACACTTACAGGTAATATCTTCTTAATTACATATAAAAATTTAAATAAATCTCTGTACTGCAATATCTAAGCAGTAGTTAACACATGGTGCAGATTAAGAGTAAGCTACCTCTTGTAAGCTTGATATATGGAGGTATTGCAGATCTTACTATTCCTGTCTTCAGTAAGGATTCTTTTTATACTATATGATTATCCTTTTGTGCGCCAACTTAAAGATAGGTTTTCCAGTTGTTACATTCTTGTTTTAATAATGCAATACTGATTAATTTGGTATGTTATGCACATTAGCTACCCTCCTCCATTTCTCTCAGATCTCTCCTTTCATATTACAGTATACTCTGTATGAAATACTTCTGCACTGCATTTATCTTTTGTTTTATTTTGTCATTGTCTCAGACCCATGTACATATTCCTTTCATTTTACTGTCTTACCAGATATCGAATCAGAATTTGTGTCCAGAAACCCTAATTATGCTAAAAAAAATTTACCATAATATTCTCTTTTACACCCCCTTTTTTTGAATAACTCAGAAGTAAATATATTCATTGGTCTTTTCTTTTTTTTTCATTTACCATTTTAGCTTCCTAACAATCTCTTTAAGTCAGTCCTGTTTCTCCCTTGTTCTAAGAGTGTGTATGAATACCCTAAGTATTTATAATTATCAGAATTTCCTTGCATGTGTCCTCCCTATCAGAGGTTACTTTAATTAATCTTGCTTATTCCTGTCAGCTTGGACCACATATTCTTCTTTATCCTATGCCATGTTAACTCTTGATATTCGCATATACCGTACACTGTCACAAATTCTTCGTGTAGTGCCTGTTTGATAAGAGATTACTCTCCCAAGCCTCTTTTAGATTTTTAGAACTATCACTGATCAGCTTTACCCATATTTTGCTGTACATTCTCTTTACTGCCATATTACTCTTCATTGCATCTGAGAAAATTTTAGAACACTCTTGATTTGCATCCCATTACTGAGATTTTTCTCTAAATTATATAGTATACTTTTTTCATTTAAATTTCCAAGCTAGTATTGTGTGTATGTTGTATGAAGTGATTAACACAAATAGGGGAACTGTTGATTGGCGATACTTTCATCAGTGAACATTTTTCTTTTGGAAAAACTTTTGACACAAGAGGAGAGGTTGTGATGTGCCACAACCTGCTACATCAGAAATTTTGTTACAGTTTTGGAACTCATTTTGTCAGTAGGATAAGGCCTATCGCTTGAGTAATAAGATTTTCTTATGAAATTCACTATACAGTACGTAATATTTAACAATATTATAGTCAGTTATATTTTAATAGGTGTCTAACCTGCACAGCAGCCATGAAAATTACTTAAAATGTGACTTCTTCAGTGCATGATTTATATTCCTGTTCTTATGGAAATAATATGCCTCTGTCACGTACGATGTTTCAGAGTTAAATTTGCATTTTTATTACTATGTTTTCATGCCAAGTAATTTTAAAGCTGTATTCATCCAATTTCAGGTTTTGTAGAAGCAGGTATTCCTCATGTTACACTTCCTCCATTTTCAACGGTAATTGGCAATGAGACTGTCACCTTCCAGGAAATGATTAGTGACATTGGTGTTGGGGTCATCATGGTTCCATTCATTGGACTTCTCATTAATGTTGCTACTGTCAGTACTTTTGCCAAAGGAAAACCTGTAGATACCACCCAAGAGATTCTTACACTTGGACTGTGCAACTTTTTGGGAGGATTCGTAAGGTAGGTGAAATGACCAAGGAATCTTGAAAGTGCATAATAAGTATTCCTCCCTCAAATTCTATACGTGGAGGTGACGTAAGAAGGAGAGGGGAGGGAGAATCTGACATACCCTCCCATCCTTGATTTTTCTTGATACAAGGCCACTATTGTAAGAGAAAAGTCATGCAGGTTATGCGGAATCCCTGCTACCTTAGTTCTTTTTTTACTCTTGTATGCTCCCTTCTGGGCAAAGTGGATGAGTGACCTAAATGTGTCATCATATTTGTGAGGTCTTTCTGGAACACTTGACTCTAAATTTTAATGTGCAGTTAAATCGAACTTGTCTACCAAAGGGCAGTTCGTAAGTTTAGGACTTAATATAACCATCTAGTACACATATACAATGTTGCTGTACTTAAGGTATGCATATATATACTGTATGCATATACATGATGTATGCTTATCTTTTCTCATCTCCATTGAGAGTATTGAGATTATTCAGCAAAATTCATTTTTTGGCCGTTTTGTACAACCGTTTCCATATATTACTGGCAGTGATTAGAAGGTATATATCGTTGTTGATATCTCCATTTGCTTTATATTGACTAGGATTTTCTTTATTATTCTCAATATTATGAAAGTCCACGTATTTTGCCCTGAATACACTTAGGAACTGATTATTTTGTTCTTTAACGTTTGAAGGATTATCGATTTTCTTTTCTACACATTCTTTGACAATCTCATTAAACGATAACAATTCTACACAGAACTAAGGTTGAGGATTTAAGCAAAGAATAAACTGAGCATTTTTACCTCATGAATATTTTGTATATTTTTTATTGTTTTAACTATTTATTCTTTGTACATTATAATTTTTTGTATTTATTTTTTGAAGGTCAATGCCTGTCACAGCAAACTTGTCTCGCACTGCAGTTAATAGAGACAGTGGTGCCAAGACTCCTGCAGGTGGTCTCATTACAGGAATTATGGTTCTCCTTGCCCTCAGCTTCCTAACTCCAGCTTTCTAGTAAGTTTACTAAGATGCTGAATAACACTCTATTCATAATTTTGTTAATAAGGTGTTCCTATGGGAAGTATGCACACATGTATATTAGGAGTGTGGTTGCTCAATAGTTAGAGCACTCAACTCCAGAAGTGACAGACCTTTGTGTGAGCCCACTGCAGGACACTTGGAAGGGCTTCAAGCCTTAATTCCCAGTTCCAACCTGTATTCACTCTCATAATGGGGATAAATCGTGGCACAAAATGGCAAACCACATGCATATATGAAAATATATGATTGTCAAATTAGATACAGAATATATATTTATTGCTATATATTTATTCTTTTTATATATATTTCCAGTTACATTCCCATATCAACCCTAGCTGCCATGATCATCTGTGCCGTTATGAATATGGTGGATTATGATATAGTGTTGACACTTTGGAAAATCAAACCAGCAGATATCTTGCCATTTATTGTCACCTTTTTCGGATGTCTACTCACGGGATTGGAATGGGGCATCATCATGGGTATTGCCGTTAATGTTGCTATGTTGCTCTATGCCTCTGCCAAGCCAGCAGTCAAGATTTCCTTAGTCCCATCAGAGGTGAGTAGGGAAGAGTTTATTGTGAAAATATTCTTTAATTTCTGTCTCATCTATGTAATTTCTAATTATTTTTATTTAACTACAATATGCTATTCATACTAATTGGAAATTAATACTCGATACTTTTGAAATTATTTGTTCAATATGAATTTTTGAAGTATCTTCGTGTAGGACATATCCTTCCCTTTAAATACGACATACAGAAATCCATTCTTTGACTATCACAGTATTTTTTCCGGTACAGAATGAGGTCCCAAAATTTGTCATTGCAACTCCTTCCCATGGTGTTAGTTTCCCAGGAACCTCCCACTTGAGGAACACTCTGAGAAAAGCTGGAATGAAACAGGGAGAAGGCAAGCTACCTGTTGTCATTGACTGCTGTTATATTGATACTGCTGATTACACATCTGTAAAGGTAAACTACACAAGTTTTTTTTTTTATTTACACTTTCTGACACAGCTGAATTTATATCTATAAAGGTAATCTTCACTCAAGAATTTTTTCTTGAAATTTGCTGACACTTCTGACTATATAGCTTGTAAAGGTAAATTTTACTTTTTTGCATAATTGTAGTTGTTTTGACAGTATTGATTATACGTATACAAAGGTAAACAGTACACAATTTTTTTTACATAATTGATATGGTTTCTTTTATCACAAGTAAATTTTCCTTATGAATAGTTAGGATGGTTTAAAAACATGAAATGATAAAGACTCACTCTGATTTTGTGTAATATTTAATTTCTTTTAAGTATATTCCAGAAAAAACTTTCTTTTCATATGTGAATAAAAAAATATTTGCGAGTTTCTTTGTTTTCTGAATAACCAAATATTGATGACATTCCATTAACTTCAGGGAATCAAGAATATCATAGAAGACTTTCAGAGACGCAGTCAGCCTCTTTATTTTGTTGAAATGAAGCCTGAAATTCAGAAGATGGTGACAGTCATACATGAAGATATCACAGCCTGTCCCTCCTTTGATATACTGAATGAAATCCTTGCTGGTGAGTTTAATGTGAAAGTTCAAAATATTTTCCTTGCTTATATATCTCTATACTGAACCCATAATCCCTCTTATAATGGGATGGCTGTGTCAAAACAAAATAAATTTACATTTTGCGGGAGGAAAATACTAAGGAGGGAAGGGGATTTCCAGTCCCCTCGCTCTACCTGGGGAACGTGGATATATTCTTGTCCTTTCCCTCATATTAGTCTTACTTTGTCTAGTTTTTCCCATTCTAACCATATTAAATAAGCAACTAACATTTACTTATGATGTAATGACTAACATAAGTCATAATGATAGCCTCAAGTGTAACGGAGGAAGTAATGCAGAAAGGATTCTTCATTGCCCTCCCTCTTGATTTAGTCGTTTTCCTTATGGAAATCCAAATGGGGGAGGATTTCCAGCTAACTTGTTTTCCCTTTCAAGATGCTGAAAATGAGGCATTGAATATTTTTTAAAGACATTTGCCTAGCACTTGGACAAGAAGGTAGAGGAGATATAGTAGATATTAGTATATTATTTTGCTATTTACAATGTATTTTTTTTTCAATAAATACGTGATACTCTACTGAGATCCCCAGGGCAGTACATTTGTATCCAGAGAATTTAGTTACTGTGTGATGGAGTCAGTCACTTCCAGAGTCGAGTATTCTAACCACAGCATTACCGTGCTCCCCTCCAGTATAAAGAAATTCTAGATTTTATTTGAGTTTAGGTGAATCTTAATATGATACAAAAGTTGTGAAGAGACTAGGAATTTTACAATTTCTTACTCTTAATACTATACATGAAAAATGCCAGATTTACTGCACTCTGTTCATGTTCAGTAAAACAGATGTAAATAAAAATATTGGTAGAACTAATCTTGTATTTAAGAGTATTTTTTTTTCCTGACCTCAGATATAATGCTGGTATCTTGCATTTCAGGTGAACGGAGAGTAAACAATACATTGCAAAATTCTGAGCATACCGTCAACAATAATAGCTTTGATCGCAAATGCAACAACTCCAAGGATGAAGTGATAAGTAATACGATTTTCACTATCTTCAGTGAAACAGCAAATGGAGAAATGAGTAAAGAACAAATGGAGCATTTATCATTAGCACTTCAACAGTATATAACTGCTCAAGGAAAAGTAGACTCGGGGAAATATACCTCTGATTGTCACAGAAATGCATGTACAACAACAGATCGGGAAGTTGTAATCAATATCTCAAATTCCTCTACCCCTTATGAATCTGCAGAAAGGCATGTGAATTCGGACACTGAACCCAACTTGAGTCATGTTTCCCTACCAGAATGAAAAAAAAAAAAAAAAAAAATCACCCACTAATTAACTAAGTCCAGCAGCAGCTAACAAGATTGTGACAGTTGGGGGTACAGTAAGCGTTCTTTTAAAGACTTTTTATCTCGGGAATCCCTTGTGGCCCGATATAATCACTGCCTACTTGTAAAGCTCGATTTACAATATTTTACTATGTAGTGAGTGGATATCTGTTTGCTTGTACCTTGCTGTTCTGTATAGTTCAAGTTTTTGCTGTCACAGAGCAAGTACATGACTGTCTTTTTATCCTTTGAAGGCGTTTTCTCTTGGGAATTCCCTGTGACCGAAAGGCACAGTGCAACCAGCAGAGCTAGCTTTACAATATTTAATTATGTCATGAATTGCCATCTGTTTGCTTGTAATTTGCTGTTCTGTATAGTTCAAGCTAATGCTGCTGCAAAACAAGTTTGGAATTTAGACAGTGATCCAGTTATAGTAACATCATTTTCATGTTGTGCTGCAGAATCAATGGGTAGCTGGTCTAGCAGATTTGATATTAAATTGTACATACTATCACATTATTTAGTCAGTGTTTTCATTTCAAATATCATTTTCGCTCATTTATATTTTTGTTGTTGCATTGTTGTCATAATTCAAAGAAATAAAATATACGAAGACTATTTTTACTTATACTTTTTTGCCATTTGCAAGACAATAAGAGTCAGAAAGAGGAAATCTTGCTTTTAAATCTACTGCATAAAGCACTATGTTCAAAAAAGAAATTTTATAATTTTAAGTAACTATTAATGCTTTTGAAGAAAAATAAGAGATGACGAAAGATAATCTAAATACTACCAGGTAATGTTTGTTACAATAAAATGCATTTTGCAGCCAAACATCTCTCATGTCTGTTCTTTTTAATATAAAGTATTTTTTGTCTTTTGAATTATCAAAATTAATGTTTCATGAAGTAGGAATTTTAATTTCTAAAGCCCGCATTACACAGTCATGGTTTTCCTGCGACATTGTTTTTTTAAGATGCCATTTTTAGATTTTAAAATATTGTTTGCTTAAATATAAAAATATATTTTACATTTGTATATGCAAATGAAGTATAAATTATAGTTAATTATAAATAAATATGATTATTGGTATCCAAATAATGCTTTGTTGTATAAATTTATATTGTAATACAACTATGTTGCAGGCTCTCCCCAAAGTGGTCTATATATGATGTAATTGACCCAAATATAAATGTTTACAGTAACTGTTTTACCAGTTAATAGGTGTACAGCTCATGATCCTTCTCAGGATGAGTTGTACTTACTTCTCAAGAGATAAAACTACGTAGTTGTGATCGTTGCCATTGAAATGCCATAAATAAGGAATATTAGTCATTGTGCAAAGGTGAGTAGAGAATTTTTTTTTTATGAATAAGATTATATTTCCTTATGAATAAACACTGTAGAGTACAATGGTAAATTAGAAACATACTGTGTATATACTAACCAAATAGTTTGACAAAATGACCCAAGTATTTTTTTTTTTTTGCTTTGCAACATATGCTTGTTGTATCCTACAGCCCAAATTCTTAAGAAGTACTAGGTAGTATTCCCTCATTTTACTTCCTATGTCAGTTTAAATACATATGAATTAGATTTAAGGTATATCTATTTGCATATAATAATGGAAGAAATATAAAAGTAGTACAGTACTTTTGACTAAACAACCAGTAGTAAGAAAAAAAAGTAATCCTAGTAAGGCTAATTTTACAAAGCTTTAATGTATTTATCCATGTAGAAATGGTATATTTTTACAACTGATGGAAACTCAAAGATTCAAGTAAAATATGACATTGGAAAAATTGTAGTTGACCTGGACTGACGACCAGACACAGAGGTGTATGTCCCTCATGCCGATGCGTAAAGATACACTAAGACTTGTTTACAAGGAATTTGAAGCGCATCAAACAACATTCATATATAAAGATGGAGTTGAGCGGAGTGTGTGTGATTGCTGATGTGCAGGCTGCATAAGAATTTATAGATCTTATGGATAAACTTATTCTTGAGAGTGGACACATTCTCCAGTAGATTTTCAACACTAATGACATACCATTTTAGAAATGCATGCTTAAAAGAACCTTTATCCTTAAAGAGGCTACGATAAAGCCAGATTTTGAAACTTAGAATGACAGAAGATTTAGGAAGCAAAGTTTGCAAAGTATAAGTCAAATGATATGACACGGCAAACATCAGGATTTTGAAATTTACAAAATTGGCACTACTGCCTGTCAATTATAGCAGCTTTAAAGTCAGGGATGGCTCAACAACTTCAAAATGCTCTGCACTATTGGCATGCTAATGGAATGGTAAAACACTGCTTGTAAGAAAAATTACCTTTCAAAATTTTATTACATAATGCTCTGGAACATCCCTTATTGGTTATCTGTGTCCCCACACAAGCACTTTGATCCAACCAATGGGATCAAGGAATTACTGAAGATTTCAAGGTGCATTACTTGACTGCCGCTGACAAAGCAATTACTGCAAAGGTAAGAGACACCAGCAAGACACTCGTGTAGCATCAAGTACCTTGCGTTAGCTCGGTATATTATCACCAAGTAATGCATGCATGCCATCTGGCAAAAGACACTCAAAATGAATGACTATGATTTAAGAATTTGCTGAAGATGAATACATATCAAAAATGAAAAAAGGTGTTATTGAGTTAATAGTCCTTAATCTGGAGGTAGATAATAAAGATAATTAGGAGGTTCTCAAAGTTGTATATAGTATAAGTACAGTATTTTTCCTATTAAGGAAGGACAGTATATGTTCATTGTACAGTGGAATATGAGGGATCAGGACAGTATATGTGCATTGTATAGTGAAGAGTATGAGGGATCCTAATACCTATGATCACTTAATGCCCGTAAATTTAAACTTAATCTACAAGTAGGACAAGTTTAGAATAGGTTCTGACACAAAAAGGCTTTAAACGGCAGGTGCATATGAAAATCTGACACAAAAAGGTTTTAAACGGCAGGTGCATATGAAAATGTGTATAGTATAGGAAATATTTTTATTTGTTGCTGTTAGTCGTTTTATACTTTAAAATATAAAGGAAATTACCATAAAAAAAACTACAACAGTAAAGATTTTCTTGTATCCTATAAGGATAATTATACTGAAGATGATCATACACCGGAAAGCATTTTAGAAAAATAATTCAAGATAAAGCAAATATTCATCACCGAACCAAACTATGACAAACTATTGTTCAATATTTTTATTTACAGTTTTAACTCCTCATTTTCAAAGCTTTTAAAAACTTAGTTTCCATGGCAAAGGAGAATATATGAAATGTGTTCACAAAAGCTTTTCACTTGCAATTAGGAAAAGAGAAAAATCCCAATAAGATATATTAATGCAGCCCATCTAATTAATAAAAAATTAACTAAAAAACATTAAAGCTTCACGCACTGTCAGTTCAACTATTAAAGTACAATATGCAATGCAAATAAGGTACATGAAAGATTATGTAAGACCAGATTGGGTAACAAAGCACATCCTACAGATTCAATAGTTTACCAACCCGTTCGTGAAAGAACGACAACTGCTTTTTTGTTTCTTCGTCCAATCCTTCCATTTCGATATTTGAGATCCAGCTCTGAAAAAATAATGAAAAAGTACACTATTTTATTAAACATCATTTCTTAAAGGTAAAAGATATAATGAGGGATACTGATATAATAAGAAAGTACACTGTATGTGGTACTAAGTAGGTGTTAGGAGGAAAGAAAACTAAAAATACAAAATAATAATGAGAAAGCTTTTGTGAAAATTTCGCCCTCAACAGATATTGCCTTCTCCCATTACAGCCAGTAGGATGATCAAAACCAAAGAAAAATCTGTGCAATAAAACAACTTGCTTCCAACTGTAACCAATAATCATTCTTGTGTAGTCATGTATGTATTTCATACATCATGCATGAGAGGAATTCACTACCAATGCTAAATTTAGAATCGATCCCAAGCTGACCCATGATAAAGGCTGAACTTTGCTCACACTGATGTTTGTCAGGGTGGTGTATCACTGCACTAACTCTTAACTAGTTTCAAACCTGTTGCCTCCTGGATGACAAGGCTTTTATTGACAGGACATCGCACAACTTATCACTTTCTTCTCTGACTTGAACTTTTATAATTTTCCATATCAGCTAATTTATCCCTCTTCTCCACACCATTAAGAGTTTCCTGCTTCCACTTATAAGTCAAACTGTCATTCCTCACTGAGTGGAATCGTCTGACCACAAAATCTAAATAACACTAAACTGAAGCTGTAATAGCATGACAAGCAAGGTGGCCATAACTGTAACAAAGTCATGTAAAAAGAAACAGTAAAAATCAATGCCATTGTAAAATAACATCTACGTCATGGATTCACCCTCCGGAGCTACAAATCTTGCCCCCTCAGCATCATGGAGGATGACACACAACCCCAGCTTCTGACCACCTACACAACATTATCATTACCTCCAAAACAAGAACCACAACAGCTGGCCACAGACATATACACCAATTACAAAATAGCCAATAGGAAAGCTTCCACTTATGAAACGGAACAACAGTTCGAAACTAACCTGTATTCCTACCACAAATATAAACGATACTGTACACTGTTTTGACACAATCATTCAAAAAACAGACAAGACATATCCCTAGAGGTAATAGGAAAAGAGTACCCCAATTTTGCACCAAAAATTCAAGACTTCAAAAGACAATGCAAAACACTAAAACATTACCATACACCCTACACACAGGATAGATACTACACTATAAATACAAGCACTTAAACATGTCAGTAATATCATACTGACTCAAACATTAAATTGGAATAATTCCCTCCAAAAGCTCGACCCCCCACGAACTCTGAAACACATCAAGCAGCATTGCACTATCTTACAGTAACGCAACAAAATCACAAACAGCAGACACTATACCATTAAATAAACAACAGACAAGTCATTTACTCTCATGTCAGTCATCTCCACTCCCACTGTGACATCCAACATATCATTATCTGAGGAGATGACGAGTAGCATCCCTCCCCCTGCTGGCGAGGTCTCGTCACATGCCTCATCATCCAGGTAATGCGTGGAGGTCTGTGGCTTGCGGACTGGTCTGTGCATGTACTACTTCTTTCTTTCCACTTCCAGACTATACAAGTCTCTTCCTCTTTCTGTCTTCCCTGACTCTTATGACCTATCCTCCTTCAAAAAACTGATCTATCGTCATCTCAGGGCCTAATCCTGCCATATTTCTAGGTCTTCATTTCTTTGACTATTCATTTATCATTCACTTATTCTGCATTGTCCATATATTACTGCTTTTTCTCATGCTTTCTTGGTACCCTGGCCCTATGAGGGCAATTTTCTTTGCCTGTCCTGGTGATTTAAGAAAAAATGCACACAATCATCCAGCTGTTGCCCTGACAATATAATTAACAGACACCTTAGACAGCTGGGATACGAGCACAAACTAATATATCAAATGACAGCCTCTCTCACACATAACAGTACCCGACATCTGGAAGCATGGTTGAAATTATCACAATTCCTAACCTAACAAAAAAACAAAAAAACAAAACAAGCTACCTTCTTCACATCATCCCATTACATTACAGTGCATTCTCTCCACAGTTGTCAAATATAAAAAATTTCAGTCAGCAAAAGATCCATCTTATCACCCACACTCTTTAATCTATATATGCACAAGCTACCCACACTACACACACCTTCCTAAGCAGACAGTGAACCTCACATGTACATATAAAATGCAAACAACAGCTGCAGACCTCCTCCAGCTCTCTTAACTCAATACACTACATGCATGGGTCACCACAGACGGATCTAAATGAGCTCCAGCCAAATCCACAGTTACTCTCCTCACAAACTGGACAGCAGAACACCATCACATTCCACGCCTTATCATAAACAATATTTCCTTAACACACACACTTAAATCCTTTCGTAAAACATACGTTACATTAATGTTATGTAAACATGTCACACACATCAAAAACAAACTGACATCTGGACTTAATGCCCACATTTTATATGCCTATACAACACACCTTATCATAAACAATATTGCCTTCACACACACACACTTAAATCCTTTCGTAAAACATACGTTACATTAATGTTATGTAAACATGTCACAAACATCAAAAACAAACTGACATCAAGATTTATTGCCCTTATTTTATATGCCTATACAACACTTGGTAACAAGAAAGAAACTATTACAACAGTGTTAACACAGTATACAGTTCATGCTCAGTGAAAGAATATGCAAGCCCTGCTTGGATTTCTGACCTCACTAAACAATACCACAACTTCCTACATACTACATAAAACAAAGCATTAAAATTAATTACAGGCTTCATAGCTACTACACCTACAGACCTTTTACACCAAGAAACCAGACCTAAAAGTCAAAGACAACCTTGACACGGAAGGCATACAAATACTCGCTACAGCCTCCACAACCAACTCCTTCCACTACACTACATGGCAGAACACCTATGCACACTAAGGAACATGGAAACAACACCTGGTAAACAATATCCACTCAAAAATTGTCATCTCTTCCCCCTCGCCCAACCAAAGCAGTCTCCGCAAATATATCCATACTCACTTTACTCATCATTCCATGCAGTCACTTAATAACAACACACAGCTGCATGCACAACCTCCCGACATCCATCCTTTCCTCATGAAGATAAAGTCCTCCTTGCAAAGCTGCGATGTAAGCACCATTCAGCCCTTCTGAGCTAGCAGAAGAAGCTGGACGACTTAGTCAATGATGCCTGTAAAGGATGTAAAACATCACCTCATACGTTCTTACACACCGTGGAAGACTGCACCACACACTGCCATGTGTGTCTAACACATAACATACACTCCCTAAGAGCTTTGTAGGAAAGTCCAGGATCAGGAATGGCCTTCGCTATGGACTTGGGTAGGTAGTTAGGTAGGTCCTAGGGACTTAAGGCAGTTCAGCCAGACAGCTTAAGGAACAAAAACAACTACACATATACCTGAGGTGAGACTTGCAAAGGTGACCCTGTCAAGGATATCGCAATTTCTCCGACTCTCGGTTTTCTTTTGACAGTCCCTGGTGGCAATGGAGTACGAGGATCAAACTTCGGTGTCACTATCATGGCTGCTAGGTGACTTCCCATAATACTTTGATTCAGAGGTGTTGCAGCCACTTCCTGAAAAGACATCGGAGTTGGCGATATATATCCATTGATTTCTAAAATGCATACTCAGTAGGACAGGACATACATCTAATATGGGCACAGGGAGAGTATGTATACACAAGCACATGACTTCATTTGTTTTAAAAGAATAAATATGATATTCAGTATTTTTTAGAGACACGATGCCATATTCTACCAAAGCTAGCAAGGAGCTTACAACTGAGATCAGAGGAATTGCAGTAGCAGAACTTCCCAATTCCTCCCCATCTTTGCCTTTACTTAGAAATATATATCTTTTCTTTATGTGCAGTGCGGATGCTGTACAATGTGTAAGAATAAGCAATTCTCTGGGATCATATACATCGTGTTACGGTAGCAATAGTTTTTATGCTTATAATACCTGTTATGATGACAACTTGCAGGTACTAATTATACAACAAATGGTATCATATTATAAACACTGCATCCTTTATAAGTAACCAATATATGTAATGATAAAAATACTGCTAGAAATAGCTTGTATACACAATACAGGCATTAACAGCTGAATGAATATGTTACAAATATTTTAGTATCACAGCAAAAAGCAGTATCTACCTCCATAAATATGCACATACAACAGATTCAAACTCACCAAATTAGCTTTTCTTGAACGTGTTGCTTTGGCAGTCGAAGGTGGTGGCATAATCAAAGTCTGGCTGTTACCTAAAACTGCCCTTTTTCTTGTACCTGGGAAGAAATAAATACATTAGACAGGATTAACAGTAATACAGTATTACTTTGGCACTACACTTTCTCTAACTGAAAGATATATCTTATTAACCATTTACCTGCTAGTTTTCCATTTATGGAACACATAATTTTGTGAGATAGACTACGAGTGCTCTACATATGAGCATGGATACTTTCAAATTAGCATGCCATTCTCTAAAGTGGTAATGAAGTGGATATCGACATCTGGCATCTGATGTGGTGTAACATATAAGCCAATGTTTTTTCCAATGTAAGGAGTCAGAAGATATTATACTGTCAAAGGGGGCAGTACGAGATTTTACCCCAGATGTGAGAAAGATCTTTTCCACACTGATGCATAATTAATATTTTTGATAGGTCGCAGGAAAAGGCTTAAAGACCAAGTAAAAGTCTGACAAATCACATTATACACGTAGTCATCAACTACCAACATCAATCGGTTTCAACTGACCATCATGAGACAATTATGCCGCAACTCAAAAACCATTACGCAATTAAAAAATTATAGTATGGGGTATAGTGCAGTGCAAACTATCAATATATCCCCATGAACATAATAATGACCGTAGAAGTCCTTCATGTATAAGAATGCTCAGTGAGCATAATGCTAATGTTGTAAAAGCTGAAGAACTATTCAACACATTATATTTATCTCTAAATATATAAAGACACTCTCCAACTTACGAACAAATTAGGTTCCAGAAGTCTGATCATAAATTGTGTTTAGATAAAAAAAAAGTACTGTACAGTACATACATACGCAATATTGTACACAAAGAAAACATAGAGAGAAACAGAGATGGGCATGTGTAAAGAATATCCAAGAATATTCGGTGTTGATGTAACTGAAGGAAGACTTATCATTGAACTGTCCTGGACAGTCTTATTTAAGTCCACAAGACCCTTCAACTGTAGTATCGCAATGGAACGTTGGTGCCATGGGCCAACCTACTACATATAAAGACACTTAGCTACTACATAAAATGTAATGTATACAGTATTACTCAATTTCAATGCAGAAATAATAACTGTCTGTATTTGTAATTCATGGAGTACTAAAAAATATAAATTCTTCTTTTAAATATTTGGGAACCACTGATATACAGTAAAGCATTATATACCAAATTCTGGTCTAATGCCTATTTTTTTTAATGAAGTTACAGAAAATATAGACTGCATTGACAAATACACAAGGGGACTGCAATAGCACAGTGGTTAAAGCAGTCAACTCGGAAAGTGACAAACATGCTATCGAGATCACCGTAGGGAGTTAGTCTTAATTCCCCAGCTTCAACCTGTCTGTGTCTACCCCCTTTTGGGTATTCATAGTGACAAAAACATGAATTAATACATTACCTAACCAATACATCTAATATACTTACTCCTTGTGGTAGTAGGTGGAGGAGGATCCACAGTAAGAGTATATCCCTTCCCTCTGCCTTTCTTTTTGCCTGCACGTGCAAGTACATCATCTGCTGAGCTAAGAACATGGGCCACACTCTCTCTCATATTAAATTTAGCCCCTTTGTTCTGTAAAGAAATAAAAGCTCGTTTACATCGTGGTGTAAATATATTCTCGGTGTTTGTTATTTTAAACATCACTTTTTAATCACAACTACGAGATAGATGCAAACAGGTTGGAGCTGGAGAATTATAAATTTATTTTGATCATTGTTTATATACAGTACTCATCTTTGTTGAGGGGTGACTTTCCATTACTTAAAAGTTATTGCTGACATAGACTAGAGAATACAGGAGTATTATGGCACAAAACAGATTTTGTTGAGAGGCTTCTGTTCCATACTGATACAGGTGGCCTATCTTGGCAACCTACACCCCTTGGCTAGATGCTTTACATCAAGCAAGGAACATTTTCAGTCTACATCACAAAAGCCTACTTAACAGTCAAAGAAGAAATTTATCTATAAGAGGAAAATATACAATATATGTGAGCAAAACGGTTGAATCACAAGCCGCTAGATAATTCTAAAAAGTACACCTGAAAAAGAAAGTTTAAGGCAAAACACACTGTAAAGTATTCATATATGTTAAATATGAATACAATGTAATTTATCAATTCTGCTAAATGTCAAGTATAAAACTACTCACTGACAACCACCAGAAATAACATTTTAAATATTCAAAACACCAAGCAGAGCAATAGAGGCATTAAAAAAAAATGCTAATAATAAATAAATAAATAAATAAATAAATAAATATATATATATATATATATATATATATATATATATATATATATATATATATATATATATATATATATATATATATATATATATATAATGCAAAGTAAGAAATATACCAATTATTATTATTATTATGATCATCATAAGCAAGCAGCAGGGAATTGAAGGACAGAAAGTCTCATATCTCTATTTTCTGTGTCATAACAGAAGGACTGAGGGGCAATAATTCAAAGAATATAACAAAATCCTGCTGCTTCTATTTTTAGTTCAACAGGATATGGCAGACTGTTATAACAAAAATATACTGAGCATATTAAAGAAGTGGTTGTGAGAAAAAACTTTAGAGAGTGATTTATGCTTAATTATAAAATAATATAATAATATAATATTGTAAGTAAAGAAATGAGAAAGTAATTCTAGTAAAGATAAAATATTATTCAAAAGCCCAAAGACACTACAAAAGAGCAAATATAATTTTACCTCTTTTAGGTGGTCATTCCACAAAGTATTTTTTGTAGCAGCTGAATATCGATTAAGGTCTGCCTTGTACAACTGTCGAATGGAATCTTGGATGTCGAGAAGTTTCTTTTGCATATCGGCTATGCGAGTTTCAACTGTGGACAGAATTAAACGTCTCGAAGAAATGTCTAGATCAGTGACTTTATGGTAACTGACTTTTAGAGCGGGCAGTGCCATTTCATGGGCTCTCTTTACTTAATATAAGATACAAAACATAAATAAAATAAAAAATAAAAAATAAAAAAACTATCTTACATGCAGAAATGCATCTTTAAAAAAATTGTAGACTAATTACTAAATTATAACATGACTTGTTAAAAGAAAAATCAAGAAAGATGAGACTGCCAGACAATCACTCCCCTATTCCGTTTATGACACACTGGAAATTTATACAAATCAGTAATAAGCGGTATAAACAAAAGAACCATCTAATCTATTACTGTACCCTGAGCATCAAAATCTTTCAGCAGAAGCTCCATCTTTTCGGCTTTTAAATCTGCCTCCATATCAGGTATAACCATTGAATCATCTGGAAGAGTAGGTTTTGCTCTACCTGGAGCACGAGATGGTTTTCTGCGAGGCATCTTGCTATACCTCTGCAAAAGAACCAATGACATATAAAAGTATTCAGAAAAGTATTTGCTAAAAGGCATACATAAAAAGTATGCCATTTTATGTCACTATTAATTCCTATTTGAATGGGGGTAGGCACATACAGCTTGGAGCCTGGGTATTAAAGATGGATGCCATCCTCAACTCCCCGCAGTAGGATAAAACACGGGTGTGTTACTTTCCAAGTCAAGCACTCTAACCACTGAGCTACCATGAATGTTAAAAAATTTGAACAGTGACAATTATAGACAAGCATTCTCACACAAGTGTCTTCTGTCGCCACACCAGGGATGATATGAATAAGTTTCTTCGTACAGTATATTGTACTTACAAATTAAATCCTAACTGAACCTTACTATGCTTTACGCAACTCTTACCCATATTTAGCCCAAGTATTATACCAGTATAAAACTTCTTTGGGCTAATGATATGGAATTGGGATCTTGTAAAGAAAAGCAGCCCCAGGGTGCTCTAGGGTTATTTATATTTACAGTAAAAGTTACTTAATCTAACAATTTACGGGATTAATTCATTTTACATGGCGTTCTGGGGCTCACTCATCTTTACAAGAGCTGGAAATTGTACAGGTAAGCATACTGACACAAAAATGTAGGAAAATACAAATATTTTCTGTAGCTAAATACTGTACAAAGTTAGACTGGCAATTTCTTGTTGTAGCTGTTAAGAAACCTCTTGATGGTATAATTCTATAAGGAAGTATATGGCCGGACTATATCAATACAGTACAGTATTTAGTTCACAACACACAAGAAGTTAATATATGAAAACTTAAAGACTTAAATTTTTAATGAGTGTGACACCGTTACAGGCAATAATATTATCCTCATCGGTCTCGGGCACCAAGGAAACACTGAGACAGACAAAAAGTAGAAGTTTAAGGACAAGAAAGAAATGAGAATGATAAACAATAGAAAATGGATAGGCTGAAAGAATTGTCAAAGTAATGAAAACCTAGAAATAGGGCAGGATTAGGCATTGAGATGATGAAAGAGCAGGTTTTCAAAGGAAGATAGGTCATAATAGTTAGGAAAGACACAAAGAAGAGAGTCATCATCTCATCACAGCAGCACTAGAGAAAAACAGAAAGGAATGATATCTTACAGCAAAGACAATGAGAATGTAGATTAGAAATAAGAGAAGGGTCATTGGTCTAACTGCCTTAGATTCCACCCTATCTAGGAGATAAGTATTCTATAAGAAGAAGCATCCCAGGTGAGCGAGCAATATTCTATGCAGTATTGGATAAAACCTTTAGAGATTTTAAGTAACTGACAAGAGGAAGAATAATGATATGAACAAAGCAAAATTCCCAATTTTGAATATTCATAAGTAAGCCACAACTCAAAGACTATAAAGACTACTGAAAGAGACTCTTCCATATCCCTATTTTCTACGTGTCTTAACAAGAGAAGTCACCTAATTAACGTATCCAAAGTAACTTAACTAACCTAACCTCATCATAGTAACTAACTTAACTCAAATCTGAAGCCTTACATACCTTAAATTTTACCAAAGCAACATCTTTCCAGGAGTGGGCGACGTGGGTTTTAGATATACAGTATATCAAAAGAATTACTATTTGATGAGGTTTAAAATGAGTTATGGAAGGTGCATAAAACAGATTTTAACCAGAGCTACAAAACATTGAATAAATATCCAATACAACTAAAGAACAAATTTCAGTTACCAACTAGTTTCTTAACATAGGCCATGCTAACCTAACTGACTAAACCTCTCCCAGTATTACAATAATATTAATATGATTTCTCTTTACCTAGGGGACACAAGTATGATTTACGAGGGAGGGTAAAATATATTTTCATCTCCAATCCGACTTATTTGAGAAGAAAATCATGGGAATTATATTAATTTACAATTGCGAACGTCTCAATTTGGATATGAAGAATATGTTTTCCCTATGAATGGATATAACCTTTAAAATCGTCGGAAAATATATGGTGACCTAACTTAATCTAATCTAGTCTAAAAAAAAAAGTAATATTCATTTAAAAACCACTGAAAAATGTAATTATTATTTTCGAGGTTAGATTAGGTTAGAATGTATTTTTCGTAAGTTTACGAGGTCATATTTATTTACAATATATCAGAAACCATACAAAATATATTTTCCAATTGACAGGGGCAATTGTAAAAATTTACCCAATAATCAAATAATGTAATTTGTTTTAATCAATCTTGAACCAATAGGTAACAAAATGACAATTGCTGAAGAAATTACTAAAAGTGAAAAGCGTCAGATCAATAAAAATAAAATGAAATAAAAGGTATTATTTTAGAAAAGGGGATGACTCTCTTACAAAAACAAAACCGCACTTTTCTGATAGTTTTCTTTGTTAAATGAACGAATCTGAACTCCATTTCTGGCGCAAAAAAAATATTATGTTCCCCTGATTGGATGAGGGGGCAAAACTCCCAATTAGCCCAGACGCGTTCCCCTTGGATAGGTTTGGTTACTTTAAGTTAGGCCGCACCAAAAATGTTTTTTTTTGCGCCAGAAATGGAGTTGAAATTCGTTTATTTCACAAAGAAAACTATAAAAAAATCGGTTTTATTATCGTAAGAGAATAATCCCCTCTTCTAATAAATTAGCCCCCCAAAAATATATGGTTAAAATACTGTCCTTGGGCAATTAATGCAATTATATGCATCTAATTAACTTTATTTTATTCTAGCTACGGTAGAAATACTTCTTGCCACACACATGGTGACAGTCTTTAAATTCCTTCATGGTTATGATAGAGTGGATAGGGATCGATATTTCGATATGGCTGGCTCTAGAACTAGAGGTCATAGTTTGAAGCTTCGGAAGAAAACTTCTTTGCAGGATGTAAGGAAATACTTTTTCAGTGTAAGAGTAGTTGATAATTGGAATTGGCTAAGCGAGGAGGTAGTTAATGCTATCTCAATCCATAGTTTTAAGGACAGGTATGATAAGTATCACTAAGTCTAAAAATGGAACCGATCAGGAGACGGGAAGATACGAGCTTTGGGCTCTTTCCCGCTAGGAACACAATTAGGTAATCACACGACAGCTTACCCTAAACCTGAAAAATATTACTTTAACATACTTACAAAGACAAACTAATATCCAAGTATTACACAGTTAGAAGTATTCTTTAATGCTAAAGCAATAAAGATGTAAGAAATTTAATCAAATATTATCCACTAGACAAGCCAACAATGATACACATCGTCAACATAAAATCGAACGGAACCGCCTTTTAAAATCTAATGTTTATGTTCTATGGCGCATGCGCAGATTTTGTCTCTATCGTAATCTGAGGGAGGCTGAGTATAAAATAATAAGAAAGGGAGTTTACATTTCGAGGGATGCCGAGTATAGAATAAGTAGAGCCTTATACAATATTCTCCTTTAGGTAAATAGTTTTAACTTTTATTCCATGAGAAAAAAGAAAAACGATTACTATATTAATATAAATTACATTCAGTTTAATCGTTCTGTACAAGTGAAGATGAGAATAACATATGTGGGGGAGACGAGAGAGAGAGAGAGAGAGAGAGAGAGAGAGAGAGAGAGAGAGAGAGAGAGAGAGAGAGAGAGAGAGAGAGAGTAGTAGTAGTATGTAGTATTATTATTATTATTATTATTATTATTATTATTATTATTATTATTATTATTATTATTATTATTATTACCAAAATTCAGCTCACATGGGTAAAGGAACACTTGCTGCTACTCCATATAAATAGAGTTGGAATTACTTATAACACTACAATACCTTTTAATAGATTATTTGTTGATGAGTTGGTCTACTGGAGCAGAGGTTCCCATCCAAATGTGTCTGTACCCCTACGGGTGCTGCATTCCAGATCAAAACTCAGCACGAGGGTCTGCCCCTCTCTTTTTTATCTCTTACCTTATTTAATTTTCGTGCTTTTCCCTCCAATTCCCTTATCTCCTTAATCCCCTCCCCTTTTTTCTCCTCCTGTCTATCCCATCCATCCCATCCTACGGGTGCGAGATGGACAGTAGCCTTAAACAGTAATGAGTGACAAACTATCATTCAGCGAGCTGCCGCCAGGCGTTCAAGATCATGTTCAAGTGATACTATTTTTGTCAGGGAATGCGACCATTACTCAAATGCTTCCTAGGGGTGCAAGGCAAAGAAAAGGTTTGGAACCACTGGTTTAGATTTGTTTTTATTTGTCTAGAGTAAATGCAGTAATGTTTACACACGGTCTCCAAAACCTTTTGTAAATACACGTTAAAATTACCTGTTGATAGCTCACAAACCATTATTGTCATTATTATTATTATTATTATTATTATTATTATTATTATTATTATTATTATGTTAAACAGTGACATAAAGGAAATAGAATCCTTTAACTAGCAATACCTTTTTATACTGCAAATCATTTTTTTGTACTGTTTAACTCTCAGTAGATAATATTTTGAAATTTATAGAGAAGATTTAGATGATGTATACGCCCTAGATGTTACAGATTAGAAATACTGTATGTAGATATTCTTACCGCTCTAAGACAATAAAACTTGATTCTATTTTTTCAGCGCAGTTGCCTGGTCACATCTAACATTGCATGCTTTCATCCAAGATGTTAGAACTTATGTCTGTCCCATCATCTGACTGTTTTATTTATTTATATAATTTATTTTGACCAAGTCACTCACTCTCCAGTAACCCAGAGCTCAGTTAAGCGCGTTAGTTTCCTGACTATGAAGGTGCTTGGCTCACCTCTTTAGATACACACACACACACACACACACACACACACACACACACACACACACACACACACACACACACACACATATATATATATATATATATATATATATATATATATATATATATATATATATATATATAATAAACATATTACCTTATGTGAAAACATGAATAATATTTTACCCCTTACCGGGACTCGAACCTAAGACACATAATTCTGTGTCAAGGCGCTATCAACTACACCATTGAAGGTCTAAAAGAGAAACAAACCTTACAGCTTAACTGCTATGCTAGGATTGAATGTATTGTGTCTTTCTTTGAATATCTCTCCTCGTGCCATGAGTCCTTGCTATCTTCTCACCCACATGCCGAAGTTCTCTACATTGGAGACTTTAATGTACACCACAGTGAGTGGCTTCATTCTTCTCAAACTGATGTGGGAGGAAGCGAGGCTCTTGCTTTCTCTATTACTCACAATCTGGAGCAAATGATCAAACATCCTACTCACGTTCCTGATTGTCACGAACATGCTGCAAACACTCTTGACCTATTTTTTACTTCTAACCCTTCAAACTACTCTTATTCTGTGCTTTCCCCTCTTGGTAAATCTGACCACTCCATGATCTCTGTCTCTTCCATTTTCGCTCCCCCACCACCAATCCCTCCTACTCAATGCCGCCTTTGGCACTTCGAGCGAACCCAATATGAAAATTTGCGTAACTTTCTCTTTGACTTCCCATGGGATGACTACTGCTTTCGGTCCTGCAACCCTGATCGGGTAGCTGTAAAAGTTGCCGAGATCATGACTGCGGGAATGGAGGCATACATCCCCTCTTCTACAAAAACTTTCTCTCCCCCTAAACCTTGGTTTGACCGTGCCTGCTCCATGTCTATCCAGGCTAGAAATCAGGCTCACCGATCTTACCAAGCCTCTCCTTCCGATTCAACTCGCTCTGCTTTTATTATAGCTAGGAATCGCTGTACAGCTCAGATTCGAAGGTCTAAGGCTTCCTTTATAAGAAGGAAAGTTGATGACCTTAACTCCTCTCCCACTGACAAATGCTTCTGGTCCTTAGCCAAAAACCTCTCCAAAAACTTCTGGAACTCAAGCTTTCCCCCTCTCATTCGTTCTGATGGTTCTATAGCTTGCTCTCCCACTGATAAAGCCACTCTCTTTGGCTCTCATTTTTCTGCCAACTCTTCTATCAACGATTTCTGTTCCTCAGTCTTTTCCCCTCTCTAACCCTATGCCCTCCCTTATCCTTTCTTCGTGCACTGTTCATAAGGTTCTTCGCTCACTAAAGACAAACAAGGCATCTGGTTCCGATGGTATCCCTGCAAGGTTCCTTAAGGAGTTTGCAGATGAACTGGCTCACGTGCTTTGCAGTCTTTTTCGCCTCATTCTGTCAACCAGTATCTATCCTTCATCTTGGGAGCATGCTCTAGTTCAACCTGTTCCTAAGAAGGGTGACCGCTCTATTCCTTCTAACTACCGACCTATTGCTCTAACCTCCTCTATTGCTAAAGTTTTCGAAACTTTGCTCAATGCTCACTTCTTGAAACGCCTTGAATCTAACTCACTTATCTCCGATCACCAGTACGGCTTCCGCAAGGCAAGATCCACTGGTGATCTCCTTTCCTATCTTACTCATGTATGGTCATCTTCTCTGATGAACTATGGGGAATCCTTTGTCATCGCCCTTGATATCTCTAAGGCTTTTGACAGAGTCTGGCACAAGGCTCTGTTGGCCAAACTCCCTGCCTATGGCTTTACCCTTTCTTTCTGGTCTCTAATTTCCAGTTTTCTTACTGACCGTTCTATATCTGTAGTTGTTGATGGCGGGACATCTAGCCCTTTCTCTGTTTCCAGTGGTGTTCCACAGGGCTCTGTTCTTTCACCTACTCTCTTCCTTCTCTTCATCAATGATCTTCTACAATCCCCATCTTCCTCTCTTCTGCATGCCTTTGCCGATGATTGTACCCTTCACTTTTCCTCTGCCTTTTCTTCACAACCCTCATCTGTTACTCGTAATCAATCTCGTATCACTCTTTCTTCTACTCTTAACTCCGATTTGCAGAGAGTATCTGAATGGGGTACTCAAAATTTAGTTAAATTCAATGCCTCCAAGACACAGTTTCTGGCTATCTCTTTATCTTCTTCTCCTCCTGATAACCCTATTGTCTTCGAAACTAATGAAGTTTACCCTCTTAACTCTATCAATATATTAGGAATCCATACAGCCTCTAACTTGTCTTGGAGGAATCACATAATCCAAATTTCTAAATCTGCATCCAAAAAATTGGGGGTTTTGTTTCGTTTTCGTTATTACTTTTCCTCATTGCAGTTACTTAAAATTTACAAAGGTCTTACCCGCCCCTGCTTAGAATACTGCTCACACATCTGGGGTGCTTCTTCCTTTACTTATCTTCTTGATAGGGTTGAATCTAAGGCAGTCAGACTCATTAATGATCCTTCTCTTACTTCTAACCTGGATTCTCTCTCTCTTCGCTGTAAGGTATCTTCCCTTTCGCTTTTCTATCGCTACTACTGCCATCGCTGCTCTGATGAGTTGGCGAGTTGCATCCCTCCTCCACTGCCGAGGCCACATAACACTTGCCAAGCGGCCTCATCTCACAGGTACTCTGTGGATTTTTGTAGCTCGCAGATTGGTCGGTGCAGCGACTGCTTCTTCCCATCTACCTCCAGACTCTGGAACTCTCTTCCTCCTTCTGTCTTTCCTAATTCTTATGACCTTTCATCCTTCAAAAAGCAGATCTATCGTCATCTCAGGGCCTAGTCCTCCATATCTCTGGGTCCTCTTTTCTTTGACTGTTTTTATCTGTCTGTCGTTTTCCTTTGTGTGACATTACCTCATCTCTGCCTTGCCCTTAACCTTTTCCTTTTCCTTCATCTTGGTATTTTCTCGTCCCCGGACCTTTGTTGATGAGGGCAGTTTCTGCCTGTTCCGGTGTCACACTCTTAAAAAAAAAAATGCCTTTTTGTTTATTTTACAGCTTCTCTTAACCTCACTCGTGGCTTCGTTTTTTGCATTTTTTGTCGAATCTCATCTCTAAATAAACACATTACCATATGTGAAAGCATTAATCATATTTTACCCCTCACTGGAACTCGAACCTAAGATACATAATTCATAGTTTAGCAATTAAGATTTAAGGTTTGTCTCTCTTTTAGACCTTCAGCGGCGTAGTTGATAGCCCCTTGGCACAGTAATTATGTGTCTTAGGTTCGAATCACGGTCTGGGGTAAAATATGATATATATATATATATATATATATATATATATATATATATATATATATATATATATATATATATATGTGTGTGTGTGTGTGTGTGTGTGTGTGTGTGTGTGTGTGTGTGTGTGTGTGTGTGGTTACCTAATTGTGATTACCTAATTTTGTTTACGGGAAAGAGCCCAAAGCTCGTATCTTCCCGTCTCCTCATCGGTTCCATTTTATACTTAGTGATACTTATCATACCTGTCCTTAAAACTATGGATTGAGATAGCATTAACTACCTCCTCGCTTAGCCAATTCCAATTATCAACTACTCTTACACTGAAAAAGTATTTCCTTACATCCTGCAAAGAACTGTTCTTACGAAGCTTCAAACTATGACCTCTAGTTCTAGAGCTAGCCATATCAAAATATCGATCCCTATCCACTCTATCATAACCATGAAGGAATTTAAAGACTGTCACCATATCCCCCCTCACTCTTCTAGCTTCGAGTGATGGTAAGTCTAATTCCCTCAGCCTCTCATCATAACTGAGATTGCGTATTTCTGGCACCAGTTTCGTGGCATGTCTTTGAACTTTTTCAAGCTTAGCTATGTGCTTTTTCAAGTGCGGATTCCAAAAGGGGGCTGCATATTCGAGTTTTGGCCTCACATAGCTTACATAAATATTTCTAAACATTTCCTTGTCCATGTGCCTGAAGGCTACCCTTACATTTGATAAGAATGCATATGCTGCCCTTACTATGCCATTTATATGTATTTCTGGAGACAAATCTGCCAGTATGTTTACTCCTAGATCTCTCTCATTTTCTGTCTCTTGAAGTTTTACTCCAGCCACCGAGTAGTCAAGCTTGGGCCTTCTTGCACTTGTACCCATTCTCATTACCTTACATTTTGAAGTATTGAATTTCATTAGCCACTTTTCTGACCACTCATGCAGATTATTTAGATCCTCCATTCAGACACTGAGTGTCTTACTCTAACCCTCTGTTCCCTTCCTTCTAAGTAAGTTTTTATCCATTCCAAAACATTTCCACCTATTCTAGCCATTGATTGCAGCTTCCTAATAAGTCTCCCATGTGGAACAGTGTCAAACGCTTTCTGGAAGTCTAGGAATATGCAATATGCCCAGCCCTCTCTTTCCTGTAAGATTTGGCTTACCTCATCATAAAATTCTAATAAGTTTGTTACTGTTGATCTACCTTCTCTGAAGCCATGTTGCCTCACTGACAAAAAGTTGAAGGATTCCAAGTGAAGAGAGATATGTTTCCTTAGTAGTTTCTCCATAACTTTGCAAACTATGCTGGTCAAGGAAACTGGTCTATAGTTCAGAGCCGTATCCCTCCTTCCCTTTTTGAAGATAGGTATCACATTTGCTTGTTTCCAGCATCTTGGAATCTCCCCCGACTCCAGTGACTCCTTAAATATGATACTTAGTACCACTGATATTGTGTTTGCGCATTTTTTAAGCACATGAGGGGATATGTCATCAGGACCTGTAGCTTTATGAACATCTAAATCCATCAGCGCTTTGCATACCTCTGTGGCTGTAAGGTTTATGTTCTCTAATACCGGCCCTTGAGCTTCTATCACTGCAATCTGAGGGGGTGGGGTATTTTCTACTGTAAATACTGACTGAAACTCCTTGTTCAATTCTTTGCAGATCTCTTCATCCGTCTCAGTGATGCTTCCATCCGCTCACTTTAGCCTTAAAACCTGTTCTTTTACCTTCAGTTTTCCTCTGATAAAGCTGTGGAAAAGCTTGGGATTTTCTTTAGCCTTCCTGGTGATGTCCCTCTCATAGTCTCTCTCTGCCTCTCTCCTTTTACTTAGGTAGTCATTTCTTGCTCTTTTGTAGGTTTGCCAGGCATTTATGTTTTTTCTCCTCCTATACCTTTTCCAGCATTTGTCTCTCCACTCCTTAGCTCTTTTACACCCATTATCGAACCATTTCTCTCTGGCATGAATTACACCTACTTTGGTGACAGGTATGCAGCAATCTACTATCTTCCCATATTTCTCACAAAAGATGTCATACATTTCTTGTACAGATTTGTTGTAAAATAAGGTTCTCCAGTCAATAACTGCAAAAAGCTCATTCATTTTGCTGTAATCTCCTTTCGGATAGTTCCTCCTCATGTCCTCAGTGCCTCTACTCTCAGGAAGAATATCTTCAATGATATACTCCATCAACAACACACAGTGGTCACTCTTTCCAATTGGTGGTTCATACTCAATATTTTCAATATCCAACACATTATCTGTGAACACTAGATCAAGTAGTGATGGCTCATCCCCACCCCTGGCCCTTGTTGGTTCCATTACATGTTGGTGTAGGAAATTCCCTTGTACGCAATCTAGGAATCTTGCCCCGAATGAGTCCTCACCACTGTGTGGGTCAAGATTTATCCAATCTATCTCTTTATGATTAAAGTCTCCCATAATCAAAATCCTACATTTTTTTTTCCGTGCCATGTTAACAACTGAGTGTGTGTGTGTGTGTGTTTGTGTGATTACCTAATTGTGATTACCTAATTGTGTTTACGGGAAAGAGCCCAAAGCTCGTATCTTCCCGTCTCCTCATCGGTTCCATTTTAGACTTAGTGATACTTATCTTACCTGTCCTTAAAACTATGGATTGAGATAGCATTAACTACCTCCTCGCTTAGCGAATTCCAATTATCAACTACTCTTACACTGAAAAAGTATTTCCTTACATCCTGCAAAGAAGTTTTCTTTCCAAGCTTCAAACTATGACCTCTAGTTCTAGAGCCAGCCATATCGAAATATCGATCCCTATCCACTCTATCATAACCATGAAGGAATTTAAAGACTGTCACCATATCCCCCCTTACTCTTCTAGCTTCGAGTGATGGCAAGTCTAATTCCCTCAGCCTCTCATCATAACTGAGATTGCGTATTTCTGGCACCAGTTTCGTGGCATGTCTTTGAACTTTTTCAAGCTTAGCTATGTGCTTTTTCAAGTGCGGATTCCAAAACGGGGCTGCATATTCGAGTTTTGGCCTCACATAGGTTACATAAATATTTCTGAACATTTCCTTGTCCATGTGCCTGAAGGCTACCCTTACATTTGATAAGAATGCATATGCTGCCCTTACTACGCCATTTATATGTATTTCTGGAGACAAATCTGCCAGTATGTTTACTCCTAGATCTCTCTCATTTTCTGTCTCTTGAAGTTTTACTCCAGCCACCGAGTAGTCAAGCTTGGGCCTTCTTGCACTTGTACCCATTCTCATTACCTTACATTTTGAGGTATTGAATTTCATTAGCCACTTTTCTGACCACTCATGCAGATTATTTAGATCCTCCTGAAGTTCTCTACCATTGTTCTCGTTTTTTACTTTCTTCACAATCTTTGCATCATCTGCAAACATATTCATGAATGAATTTACAGACTCTGGTAGGTCATTTACATATACAAGGAACAAAAGTGGCCCTAAAACTGAACCCTGTGGAACTCCACTACTAACTCTTCTCCATTCAGACACTGAGTGTCTTACTCTAACCCTCTGTTCCCTTCCTTCTAAGTAAGTTTTTATCCATTCCAAAACATTTCCACCTATTCTAGCCATTGAGTGCAGCTTCCTAATAAGTCTCCCATGTGGAACAGTGTCAAACGCTTTCTGGAAGTCTAGGAATATGCAATATGCCCAGCCCTCTCTTTCCTGTAAGATTTGGCTTACCTCATCATAAAATTCTAATAAGTTTGTTACTGTTGATCTACCTTCTCTGAAGCCATGTTGCCTCACTGACAAAAAGTTGAAGGATTCCAAGTGAAGAGAGATATGTTTCCTTAGTAGTTTCTCCATAACTTTGCAAACTATGCTGGTCAAGGAAACTGGTCTATAGTTCAGAGCCGTATCCCTCCTTCCCTTTTTGAAGATAGGTATCACATTTGATTGTTTCCAGCATCTTGGAATCTCCCCCGACTCCAGTGACTCCTTAAATATGATACTTAGTACCACTGATATTGTGTTTGCGCATTTTTTAAGCACATGAGGGGATATGTCATCAGGACCTGTAGCTTTATGAACATCTAAATCCATCAGCGCTTTGCATACCTCTGTGGCTGTAAGGTTTATGTTCTCTAATACCGGCCCTTGAGCTTCTATCACTGCAATCTGAGGGGGTGGGGTATTTTCTACTGTAAATACTGACTGAAACTCCTTGTTCAATTCTTTGCAGATCTCTTCGTCCGTCTCAGTGATGCTTCCATCCGCTCTCTTTAGCCTTAAAACCTGTTCTTTTACCTTCAGTTTTCCTCTGATAAAGCTGTGGAAAAGCTTGGGATTTTCTTTAGCCTTCCTGGTGATGTCCCTCTCATAATCTCTCTCTGCCTCTCTCCTTTTACTTAGGTAGTCATTTCTTGCTCTTTTGTAGGCTTGCCAGGCATTTATGTTTTTTCTCCTCCTATACCTTTTCCAGCATTTGTCTCTCCACTCCTTAGCTCTTTTACACCCATTATCGAACCATTTCTCTCTGGCATGAATTACACCTACTTTGGTGACAGGTATGCAGCAATCTACTATCTTCCCATATTTCTCACAAAAGATTTCATACATTTCTTGTACAGATTTGTTGTAAAATAAGGTTCTCCAGTCAATAACTGCAAAAAGCTCATTCATTTTGATGTAATCTCCTTTCGGATAGTTCCTCCTCATGTCCTCAGTGCCTCTACTCTCAGGAAGAATATCTTCAATGATATACTCCATCAACAACACACAGTGGTCACTCTTTCCAATTGGTGGTTCATACTCAATATTTTCAATATCCAACACATTATCTGTGAACACTAGATCAAGTAGTGATGGCTCATCCCCACCCCTGGCTCTTGTTGGTTCCATTACATGTTGGTGTAGGAAATTCCCTTGTACGCAATCTAGGAATCTTGCCCCGAATGAGTCCTCACCACTGTGTGGGTCAAGATTTATCCAATCTATCTCTTTATGATTAAAGTCTCCCATAATCAAAATCCTACATTTTTTCTCCCGTGCCATGTTAACAACTGAGTTTATGACTTCAATAGTACCTATATGACTTTCCTCATAAATTTCAAGCCTATTTTGGTTCCTTGGTGGGTTGTATACAACAGTTATTATAATGCTCTCTGACCCAGTATTTATGCGAGCAACAAGAAATTCCCTGAACTCACTTTCTATAGCCAAGTTTATTTCTTCAACTTGAATCCTCTCACTTATGAGCAGTGCTATCCCTCCACCAGTCCTCTCAGATCTTTCAACCCTTAGTATTCTGAAGCCCTTAGGAAAAACTGTGACACTGTTTATGTCCTCACTCAACTTAGTCTCTGTAATTGCTACTATATCTGCCTTACTGTTGTGAATCCTATCTTTTACTTCTACTGCCTTACCAGCTAATCCATCAGCATTTGTGTATAACAATCTTAATGAGGCCCCATCCCCTGATCTTCTGTCATTATCTTCTTTATCTCCCCTTTGTCTGGAAGTATTCTGTAACGAAAATTTTTCTTCTCTTCTTCATTTCTCTCATCATTTAACCTTCTTGCCTCTTGCAACAAGTTTTTGATCTTTCCCATCTCTTCCTGTGTTCTGTATCGTCTAATGAACACTTCTTTGCATTCTTGAAGGTCTTTTAGACTTTTTTTTCTCAACAATATTTCCCTACATGTTTCCCCTCTCTCAAAGGTTACTTTTGTTGGTCTCGGCTTTTCTTCCCTCGAATATTTACCTAGTTGGTGTATGTTTACAATATCCTCAGG